>APFE031449864.1:52819-107109 GCA_000404065.3 Pinus taeda | reverse complement strand
TTATATATATATATATGATACGAAAAACTATATATTTCTAAATAAATAGCTTAATATGAGCTAGACAAACTTATTTAGTCTTTACATCAAACTAAAGCAATCCCATACATATTCATAACAATTAGTCCATGGTTAATTCTAAACATACTTTATATTTATTGGATTTAGAACAAATTCAAGCAACCTTTCACAATGTATTATCACAACTCGAGTGGCAATGTTCTTCCCAAGACACTGACATATTTTTCTACAACAAGAAAAATAATTTCTCTTCCTTTGGAAAATCAATATAAAAACTCAAGATTCTTAGCTAAGCTAGGCTTCATCACAAATTGAACATCTCTTCCTATGGCCTCCATAGCCGCACCAATAATTTCTCTTCCTTTGGAAAATCAATATAAAAACTCAACATCCTTAGCTAAGCTAGGCTTCATCACAAATTGAACATCTCTTCCTATGGCCTCCATAGCCACGCCAACTTGGAGAAAATCAGTGAGCACTCAAGGATTTCATTAGGTCATAATTGGAAAACTCAATTCTATCCATGGGATTCCAGGAAAATTTTAACAACCCTTCTCAAATTTAACGTATGCTCTTTTTGTATCACTAGCATCCTATATGTGATTCAATATTAATCTTCAATTCTTTTAACATCAACGATTAATTTTTCTCCTCCATTTCTTTTATGGATTTTCATCTATAATTTTTTGATTATGAAGGGACTCTTTAAAAACATAAGAGTATGTTCATCATATACAATTATGTGGACTCATTAATCTATTTGGAAGGTTATATCCATGAATTAAGTAAGAACTAATCACCAAAGAAATTATAGTGAATGAAAATAAAATTAAAATATATGGCTGCAACAAAGCTCAAATAGCTAAATAAAAACAACAAAAACACTATCCCAATCTAATGGTAATTTCCCTAATAATTTATAAAGAAATGGACATCATGTTCAAGAAATCTAGGAAATACTTTTAAAATAAATATTCATGCATCAAGTAATAGTTTTCAAAATAAAAATGTTCATTTGAAACTAATTCTTAGGCCTTTCCCTATAAAAGAAATGTGGAAACTTGCACATCCACGTGGGGCTTTAATTTTTTTATAAAATACAAAATGGGTGTTCAAATAATTTTTTCTAGAGTAAATTAGAGTTATTATTTGTATTTTCCTTTAATGAAAGAAAATTTTGCAACTTAGTTACTCAAAGCCAATTTGTTTCTATCGGATATTTGAATGAGTAAGATTAACATATAGAAGATTTGTTTATATTTTTAGTAGGTATCCACATAATAGATCAACATTCAATTTCATAATTGGGTTTAGTATCCTACTTTCCCTTGGTCATGTGACACTAAGGTTTTTCAAGTAATGGAATTTTACTAGCTTTACTAAATCCTTGGTTTCCATGGCCTTAGAGTAGAAGGAACATGAACCAAAATCACTAGATAGAATTAGGTTGAAATTCAAGTTTACCATATTTTATGGACTATCCTTTGGACTTAACTTCAAGGTGTATGATGAAAGCGTATATAGAGAAGAGGAAAAGGTGGATCTCATGGGTCCCTCAACTTCTCCAAGCACAAAGTTCCCACCCAATTATAATTGAGGATGAAACAAAAGAGTAGAAACACATAAAGGGGAAAACTCTAAAAACCTCTTATCATCTTGGCCCATCTTAACCCTTTTTCTATTTAAACTTGGTATTAGTCTTCTACTTACAATTTTAGTTCTAATTTCATGTTGCATAAAGCTTTACTATATTTATTTTATTATTCCATTTACATTAATTGGAACAATCCATAAACTTTACAGATGGATGATAAAGACCTAATAAATTTATAGATAGATAATTAATTTTTTTTTTTTTTTAGTATAATCAAAGTATCAAAATATATATATATATCTATATTATTATATAATATTATAATTATATAATTATATATATATATATATATATATTATATTATATATATTATTAAAATAAATTTCAAATAATAAAAAGAAAAACAAATTTATTACAATAAAGACTACAATCCTATAATTTTTAAGCACCAAACTTAAAAAAAAAAAATGAATTTTCCAACACAAAAGCCATATTTAAATCTCCACTATTTGAAACCATAAAAATTCGATTCAAAACCAATTAGCATACCTTCCAAATTCAATCGATTCTAAACACCATAAAAAGTCGATTCAAAACCAATTAGCATACCTTCCAAATTCAATCAATTATAAACACCTTATTATAAATGTAAACGTGATAATAATATTAATGTAAAAATCCTCACTCAAATTCTATTAGTAGCATTCTTGTTTTATGTATTAGTTGTTAATCTTTAATACATATAAACATGGGAAAAGAAGAAGAAATTACACATTATAAGAAGAATAACCAGTAACTTCCTTGTTAATTTTATATAAATATGTTATATAATTTGGTTTTATATAAAATAAAATATAATATTTTTATATTACTTAATACAACAATTATTTAAAAAAAATCAGTTACAATTTTTTAATTAGATGAAGCTTTCCACTATTTATATTGGTTATTTGGACTTGCATATAACAAATTGTTATGTTTTATTCAAAATGAAATGAAAAAAATTACATGTAGTATATGCTCAAGGCATGTGCATAATAAGCAGATCTTGTTAACCAAGATCAATAAAAACTCGTAAGAGAGTAACCCTATTCTATTCTTTCCTACCTTACTTTTTTTCTACTTTTCGCTAACCACTATAATTGGGTGTGGATGATACAATGGTCTTTTGTGACTTGATTATATTTAACAAAACTTCTTTGTCTGAATCTGATCCATCTGGTGCGTGAGTTCATTTGGTACCAATTGCTTCTTTTTCAGAGGTAGTCATCACAATCTGTTGTTTTTTTATCAGTGGGTATTGGAACTATTGCTAAGTTGTGTTCTAACATATACTTATGTGTAGTGTCATGGGGGTTATGAGCATTGTTATTTTTGGTATTTGTTGTAGTTTCTTCCTCTTCTGATTCATCTGCATATAGGTCATAAAACTACCATCCTTTTGGCTTTTGTGGTTGTCTCTTCTTCCTTTTTTATTTTTATTTTGAAGGCATGCACTTTGAAGATGACCGATTTGAAGACATATACAACATCTGAAGGTTGTATTCTCATAGTCAAGGGGATGGGACCACTACTGGTTGTTGTGATATAACAAGATGCGATCTGGTAATCCTTTACTAAGGTCTACCTCCACACAGATTCTGGAAAAAGTGAATATATTCTTTGTGAGACGATCTGCATCTACTTTTAAAAATTTTCCGAGGGCATTCCCAATGTCTACTAATACTTTATGATGCCAAAAGTGCAAAGGTAGGTTATGTAGCCTTACCCACACTGGCATTGTGGAAACCACCATGGTATTTGCATTGAATCTTGGAAACCATGAGGTTTTGAAGAGGCCTTCACTACCCCAAACCCAAGGTCCCTCATGTAAAGCATATTCCCTATCTTTTGCAGTGTCGAATTTAAAAATGAAGAAACCTTTTGAGCATAAATGGCTGTCACAATTTTTTGTCCAAGTGGTTAAGATCCATTGATGTAGGGCCTCCAATTTTGGCTAGAACCCATTGAATCTGCATATCACATATTTTGAAAGAAATTCATCATGGATCTCATTTACCTCAGGCAATGTAATTGTCAAAGATGGTGCCTGAGTCATCTGCTCCATAATGTAGGGTCCTGGAGTAGTGGCCAGTTGTTCTGTTTGTTTATGTGGCTCCTTCTTCCCCTTGACTGCATCTTTGAAAGTGCTTGGACCTTTGGATCTTGTGCGAGGACATCCTCCAAGATATGGAGAATTTTACGGGCTAATATTCACAGAAGGGCTAATTTCCATGATTTTTCCAAAAAAAAGATTCACCAATTTCCATTTTCTAAAAAAATGATTTGCCCAAATTTTACAATACAAAATTATGTTACCTTAAAAATCGCCAACATTATATAGATAGTACATATAAAAGCATTATAATTTTCAATAATTTTAGAAACACATCAGTAAACATTTTACAGTTTGCATATTAGGGAATATAAAGATTTGCCAATGTTTTTAAGCCTCCAGATAATTTTCCATCCTTAAAATTTTCCCTGCTCCTAGAAGTCTTGTATTAAGGTAAATGGTTGAGTCCCATCCAATGTTATAGTCTTGTGTCTTGTATTCCTCCTGCAATACTTTCTTGCATAAATTAGAGATTGAAGTCTAGCTAGTATACCCAGCTTTTCTTGAATCATTTTTTTGAGGGTTTTAATCCCCTCGCAATTCTCAATCTTCAAATAGGTGAATTTCCCTTCAAGTGATCTGAAAAAGAGATGTATTGGCACCCCTTTTGGTGGGTTTGAAATTAGACCTTCACAATCCGCCTAAAAATATTCTCTGTTGTACAATGTTCTCGACCATTGATTATTGTTTGTTGTAGGTTGAGGTCACTACTATCTTTAATTCATAGCTCCCATTGTCGTATGCTAATTGCATCCCCGAAGCAATGGTCCCATAATTGTTTCCAAGGAGGATGTGAAGATCGATTTGCTCAGTTTCTATCGCTCACCTCCCACAACTGATTGTATACTGCGATCCCAGAACTTCCGTAAAAAGACCCTCCTGCGAGAATCCTGACACCATTATAGGGTAGGAGTTCATAGATTTGGTATAAAAATTGTAACCAAAGACCCTGCTTTGCCAACCTCACATAGTGATCTGATAAACAGTATGGGTAATTCCCATTTGTGGACGTAGATCTTGTATCTTGAGTATATGATGTAGATCTGGTGGTATTCACTTTGTCAGAATTTCTTTGTTCATAGGTATCGAGATATCCCAATGTAAAAGCTGAGATCCACAAGTTTTGTAGGTGAAACGTGATCTATTGAAGATCCACCCCCTTAGAATGTCTAGAATTGCACAAGGGACAATAAAATTTTGGCTTTGTATCATTGATATCTATAGAGTGGTTAACCTCGGATTTGATCTTCGAATCTATCACTACCTCCTTTGTTTACCATGGAGATTGAGGATCTGATTGTGATTTGTGGGCATCAATTTCTCCGACTGCATTAATGGCAGTGCGAGAGGCCACATCTAGGGATGATGACAGAGTATTGGGGCTTCTACATCCCTTATTCAAATCTGAGAAATGCAGTTCTGTGGGGTCCTTGGAACAATATCAAGCACCAAACCTCTCCTCATGTAAAGACAAAGCAAGGCTCTAGATCCAGTAATTTGGCTTCCTGTCAATACCCTTGCTACACATGTATTTGATGATAGATTTGTCCTATGTATGCATATATATTGAAAAGTATCGATCGTTGAGCAGGGAAAAAGGTAGATCTCAATCTTGACATCTTAGCAGTATTGATGGAATTCATTCAAGGCCCAGATTCACTACGGTTGGATGACAGGAGCCCCAGATCATCATGGCCCTAAACTCCCAAAAAGAATTATTTGTTATGTTATATTATTATTTCCCATTTTTATATTTGGTGAAAATGCTCTCACTCTTAATCAATTTGCAATTTTATAGAAACTATTTTCAAAGTTTATTAAAGTTATGGTAAAATTAAATATTAAACTTACCTTTTTAGAAATTGTAAATTATTTTTTTAATTTTAAGATTTGAAGATTGGTGGATGGCTAATTTTACATGGTTTAATAAAATCAATTTTTCAAAATTAAAAATTATTTTAAAAAATTAAAAGGAAAAAAAATTTAATGGCGAAGTGTACTCATAAATTAATTATCGGAAAGAAAAATCAAAATTTATGGATTTTTCCATATTTAAAAAACAAAAGCAACAAGGTTGCATATTACACATTTTCCTTGTTGATTTTTTTTCATATTTTTCCCTTACTATTTTTTATTATTGAACGGACTCGGTTCAATCATTTTCCTCAATAAACTTTACCTATATTATATAATTTCACAATTCAATTTTTAATCATGATGTAATATAAAAAACAAATTTTAACTTAACACTACAATAAATAAGATTTTCTCTATTGTCTTCACAATTTTAATCATAACTTTAAAATATTAAATATTAAATTAATGTTTAGGAATCTTGCACTCACACTTAGTTTTTGTAAAATTTTTATATTAAGATATTTTATTACATGGTGAATTCTTTTCCACTCAATTAGACAACAAGAAATATTTCATATCAAATTTGATCTTTTTTGAAATAGAAATTCTACATTGATATTTAAGATGAGTATGAGTTTTAAAGTTAAAATATATAGTTTTTTTACAATATTAGTTTATATATAAGATATGAAGATCTAGAAATTGTAACTTCTCCTCCTTATTTGATCCCATAAGCTAAAGATGGAATAAAATGTACACAAGCACATTTGAACTCTTAACTTTTGTAACAAATGGTGATGTTGGGACTAATGTTTCCTCCAAAATTATCTATGCACCTATATTTATTTTGCTTCAATGTTATCTAATCCATTATTTACTTTTGTTACTTCCCTTCGTCGTATTCAAATGTGTTCCATTATTAGATTTATGAATTTGTTTAAGCATTCAATAATTATTATCAATTACCTTTTTGCATAAGAAGCAAGTATTAAGAAACAAGGTTACATATTACACTTGTTAAAGTTTATTGCTTATATTGATAAAAAAATATAGTAAAAAAGACAATCTCTCTCTCTCTCTCTCTCGTCTTCTCTCTGCTCTCTCTCTCTCTCTGCTCTATATATATATATATATATATATATATATATCTATTAATATATATATATATATATATAGTATATATAAGATATATATATATAATATAGAGAGAGGAGAGAGAGAGAATTTATTTTAATAATTAATATAATATTACGTTATAAAAATATAAAATATATTTGAATTTTATTGATTAATTTTTTCATAATTACATAGAATATTAACTTTGATGAAAATTTAAAAAGCCATAAATTAATCCAACAAAATTATTATCATAATGGTTACATAAAAATATATTATAATTTATATTTTAAAATTACAATTTAAAATTAATAATGTTTAAAATAAATAAACTTAGATATTCATTTATATTAAAAAAAATATTAATTTTATTTAAATTACTAATATCAATTTTGAGAATGAATTAAAAAAAAATTAAATGATATATTAGTCCTATGTTTGAAATTTTAGAAAAAAATAATACTATTTTTTAATGTTAAATATAAATATATTTACATTAATCATTTAAATAAAACATATTTTGCTTGTTTGTCAAGTGATATGTGTTTATCCAGGCTTGACCCATGGTTTGAAAAATACAACCCAGGGGTATCTAAGCTGTCAAAATCACATGGGGATCGTACTCGGCGTGGGCAACACCAACCCTAACTTGACTGGACTTTAGCATGTCTCTTCCCCCTAGCACAGGTGCAACAACCTTCATGAGGTTTGATCTTGGGTCACCTCGCCAACGAGGCCCATCCTCAACAGGTTGTGCCAGTGGGACTTGACTTAAATAATACATATTAAATATAATTAGTTGATTAATATTTTAAAATTTAGATTTATATAAACTATAGTTTAAGTATTAATTTTATTTATAATGATATACATTAAATAGTTTAGAATTTGAATATAAATCTTAATCGTAATAATATAAATTAAATTAATTTCTTATAGGGGATTTGAACTAGTAATCTTCTAATAATGAGTACATCAAGAGCACACCCATTGATTGTGAGCAAAAATACAAAATCTATTTAAAAAAAAAAATTAATTATTAAATATACAACATTTAAAAAAATAAAAAAATAGATTAATTAAACTTAATTGACATGGAGCCTACGGGGCGTTGGATTGATGGTGATTGGGTGCACTGTTAAGGCACTCCTTGCGATAGGTCGCTGGTTCAAATCCCCTCTAGGTACTTAGGTTAGTCTTAACGTAGAAAAAAAAAAACTTAATTGACATGGTAATAATACATAACATATGACTTGGAAGGATTTTTGCAGCTCCGAGGCCCTGTGGTTGTTAGACTCGTGCTCTCCTTCCTTCCACGTGCTATCTGTTGCGCTCGATAATGCAATGGCCCTACGCCCTTGCCTGTCAGGTTGTTTCCCTTCTCTCTCCTTGGTTGGATCTTCTCTCCCTTAGTAGATCCATTTCTTGTGGTCTGGTTTTTCAGGTTTTCTGGCCATCGGGCCTCCATTTGGCTAGGTGGTCAGCTATGGCCAATATGGCCTCCCCCCTCTTGTGGATCAAGAAATTTTAGCATTTAACCTGTTGATCGCTAATAGGCCTATGTTTCATAAGGCCTTTGTCTCTTGTTTTGTGAAGAAGTCAGGTGAAATACCTAAATTCAAAATCTTGGTGCCACAAACTTGGCTTCATGCTCTCCTATTGGTAGATCGGGGTCTTGTGGGTCAGTTAATGGGTTTATGGCCCTCCCCGAGATTTATCTATCAATGGGTTATGAACAAATAGAATCCATTGATAGAAGGGTAAGTGACCTCATCTTTTTGTGGTAAAGTCTTCCTCACATTCTTCTTTAAGAAGAAAACATATCGGGACAAGATTTTTTAGAGTGGGTCATACTTCATGGGGGAGCAAGGGCTCTACCTAGACCAGTGGAGCCCTAGTTTCAACCCTAACAGTGATGTCCCTCATCGATCCCTGTATGGGTGAAGTTTCCTTTTGTTCCCTTTCACTATTGGAATGATTCCACATTTAAAAAGATTAGGAACACTTTCGGGAAGTATGTCGACTATGTCAAGCGAAATGATGGAAATTCTTCTTCTGCCAAGATCTTTGTTGAAGTAGATTTAGAAAAAGGTATCCCCATGGCAATAAATATAAATTTGGATAACTATTCACGCATCCAAGAAGTGGATTATGACCACCTTCCTTTCAAATGAAAAAATTTGTCATGAATATGGTCAATTTTCATGGAATTTCCTAACTAAACAAGAACAGTGGGAGAAGTAAAATGAAAAATGGGAACAATGGTAGAAGGAAAAGCAGTGAAGAGGCTCTCACAAGACAAACCTTACCCCACCATATTCCCAAACTAAAGGTCTTGAAAATAATCCAGCCCCCACATTCCCGCAAGAATAAATTGGTGGGAAATGGAGAAGGCTCATGCGAATCAACCACTAGAGTAAGTTTAGGTAATATGTATGAAGTGCTAGCACACAAGGAAGAAGAAGGAGAGATTTCATAGTAAAGTTCTCGATGCATAGAAGAGACACCTACCCTTGTCTCCTCTCAGCACATTATTGGTGAATCGACGATAATTAGATCCAATGAAGATCTAAATCTAATGATGGTCGAAGTCTCAGAAGTAGAAGATGATTTCCTCTCTCGAAGAGAAGGTACTATCAACACCCCCTTTACCAGTTTTACAAATGAAAATTTGAAAGTGGATAAGGCCTCAGAGATAAAACACATAACCTGAGTATCAAGGTAGAAAACTAATAGAAAAAATCACAATGAACAAATAGAAAAAGAATAATAATTCAGCCACCAATCTACTCTACAAAATAGTCAAACAAGAGATAATGGTGGAAAAGGAAATAAGTGAACTATTGGGTCGACCTCGTGCAAAGGCCCCCGCCAAACCAAAAGTAAGTAATGATAGCATAATACTGGAATTACTTGGGCTTAAGGTCTGAGAAAAGGAGATCCAAAGCTAAATCTCTCATCGAAAATTAAAATCCCTTGGTAACCCTCCTCCAAGAAACAAAAATTGAAGACCTTGAAATGTTATCTCATCACTTCCAGGTTTCGAATGGAACTAGAGTTTCTTCAGTAAGTTCTTTGGGTGCATTGGGAGAACTCAATACCCTTTGGGACAAATCTGAAGTTCAACTTCTTAATTCCTCCAAAATTGTTCTTTGGCTGGCAACCACTTTCCTAGACTTCACCTCAAATCAGGTATGTATAGTATTCAATAGGTATATGCCTATGAATTTTTGGGAAAAGAAAGAAAGTTGGACCTCTCTTCATTCCCTAGCGGACTCTATGTCTAGAATGTATGGTATTTTTAATGGTGAATTTAGTGTTATTCTTCACTACAGGGAGAAAAAGGGAGGGAAAATCATTAGAGACCCTTTCCAAGAACAAATGGAAACTTCATCTCTCATGCTCACTTGATGGATATCAAACTAGTTGGGCTAAATTACATATGGAGTCACAAAATATTTCGTCCCAACCACATGGCTACTAGATTATATTGCTTCCTCATATATGATGACTTTATCCACTAAAATATCTTAGCTAAATCCTCTATCCTACCCTGGAATGGCTCCGATCATCACCCCATCCAACTAGATCTTTCCTCTCCTATTAAATATGACCCCATCCCCTTCATATTCAACCCCATTTGGATCTAAAACTCTAAAATACATGAAGTGGTCACCCAGTATTTTCATACTATAATGGATGGAAGCCTTATTAGGACTTTGGAAGACAAGATAAATAGACTCAAATCCCACATTAAAACCTGGGTGAAATCCTCAAGGTAAGTTATCCAGGCCCCCATCCATGAAATTGAAAAATCCATTGAAATCCCCCACTCCTTCATGGAGACAAAATCAAACTCCAAGGAAACCTTGTCTCAAGAAAAGATCCTCCTTGACAAATATCATTCTCTATTGAAAAATGAGGAAGAATAATGGTGACTCAAATCCCAAAGATTGTGGCTCCACAGAGGAGATCAAAACACTAAATTTTTCCACAAACAAGCACTAAGATAAATGACTTTAAGCAAATAAAAGAAGTAGTAGTGGATTTCTTTTAAAATATCTACACCCACCAAACTCATGCCTCAAAGGAGGTCGAGACCTATATGCTAGAGCATACACCCCATTTTATCAATGGGAAATGAATATAACACTCACGCTCCTTCCATTTGAGGACAAGATCCAAATAATTATCTTTGCTTTTCACCTAGATAAAGCTCAACATGGGTTGGATGGTTTCTCTACAAATTTCTACCATAAATACTGGGACATCAATAAAAAGGACTTTTGCAAAATAATAGGATACTCTCTGAAGAACAACTACATAGTCATAGGGATAAATTCATTGCTTCTTGCCTTAATCTCCAAATAAAACAACCCCTCCTAATTTCATAGATTTTATCCCATCTCCAAGTGCAAGTTCTCCTATAAAGTAATATCCAAAATCCTAGCATATAGTTTAAAGAAACTCCTCCCTAAGATCATATCTGAAAATCAAGGAGTATTTGTCTTAGGCATACAAATATTTGAAAATATAGTCTTCGTACAAGAGGCCATTTTTTACAATAGACAAAGGGAAGATAAAGGAAAGCCCATCAAGTTGGACATGGTGAATTCTTTTGATCAGGTTATCTATGGGTTCCTCTTCAAAAGGCTGAGAAGAACGAGATTCAACAACACTTTCATTTAGTGGATTATACTCTGTATCAACTCTCCATGGATTACTCCTCTAATTAATGCTAGGGCTACCAAATTCTTCCAGGTTTATAGGGGCCTTCATCAAGGATGTCCCTTGTCACCTTTCTTGTACGTTTTAGTAGTGGATTCATTGAGTGAGAGCCCAGAACATGAGCGCGACATCGAGTGTCTTCTTGGTCTACCATATGCTCCTTCAACCAAAAGTGAAAACCATGCTCAATTTGCTGACAACACCATTTTGTTGGGTGGACCTAGATGATTATTGCAAGGTAATCTAAAACAATCTTGGACAAATTTTTACAATCCATGGGCAGCCTAACCAATTAAGCTAAATCTCAAATATTTACTTGGAACATATCAACAGGTTTATGCCTTCAAAATGGAGCAATTTTTGGTTTCAATGTCATAGAGGGTAGGAAAAAATTTAAGCACTCGAGAATTCTAATCTGCTACAAATCTCTCTCCTCTCAAGCTTAGCAATTAGTAATTAAGAATATTAAAAAGAAACTAGAGTCATCGGGGGGCAGATGGTTCATTATTATGGTAAGAATAATCCTTGTTAAATTAGTTCTTTAACCATATTTCTTTACCACTTTTTGGCCTTGATAGCTCCTCAATTCATCCAGCAAGCTCTTGGGAAGATCATTCATAATTTTTTTTGGCAAGGGAGTTAAAAAAAACCAAAATATTTCATTTGATAAAATGGATCACAATCTATGCCCCCAAATATCACGGTGGCTTGGGGATCAGAGACCTAGCTCTAATGAACTAGGCAATGGCTGCAGAGCTAGCTTGGAAAATTATAACAAATAGGGAAGCCTGACGGGTCAAAGTAGTTTTCAGTAAGTATGGCCATATAAGTAGAGAAGGATTGGGAATTCCTCCTCACCTCTACTATCAAACTTGGAAGTTGATTGCAGTATCGCAAGAAATAATTTCAAACCATCTCAAATTGACCCTTGAAATGGATCCTCAATTTGTCTTTGGTTGGATTCTATCCTTAATCACCCCCCCTCTAAGATTTCAAGATTTATAGTCCCTTCATCAGTTTACCCAAGAAAGGACACTTGTTGGAATCTAAAAATGGAAGGGTAATGGATCGTGGGAACACTGACACCTTGAGAATGTTCGTCCAAAATTCGAGTACTCAACGAATCTCCTTAAAACTAGGCTATCAGGCTTTGCACCAATAAACTGATTGGAGAATGACAAGTTAGAATGGAAATCCCACTCATATACTATGTGTTGGGTTGTGTTATAGTCTTTCCACATAGTTAACAGGGGGTTTGAGGGGTACCTGTAACCCCACTTTATGGGGTCTGGAGCAGCGCCCCAGAAAATTTTGGTTTTGGACCCTATGTTAGGTTGGGCGGACCCACCTATGGTTTTGTGCATGATTTTCGCACATGTTTTTTGGACGTGATGGTTTTCGGTCCATGGTATTGGATGCGATGGTTTTTTGGTCCATGGTATTGGACGTGATGGTTTTTTTGGTCCATGGTATTGGATGCTTCGGCATGTATAAATATGTATTGTAACATTGAAAGGAATATAATGAAAAATCAAGCTGGTAGTCCCGGTTTTGGGATCCAGTGGAAAATCTCTGTGTATATGTGTTTTATGTGTTATGCTCTTGCATTTTTATTTTTCCTGTGATTTAGAATTCGTATGCAGGTAATTTCTGTACGGGGTTAAAACCTACACTTTGAGCATGGTTGATCTCCAAAACTTGACTCTTCAATTTCCCTGCATACATGATTTATTTGTGAGCTATAAAATTGTGCCAAAGCTGATAAGTAAGTTGTAGCTGCAGAATCAGATTAGCTGTGGAATGGAATCAGCTGTAGAATGTGAAAAGAAGGAAAATTGAAATATGGCTTATGAAATATGGATGTAAAAATAAAATGGAAATGAGTTATGACAGTGAGATGGAATGAGATGTAAGATAAAATGAAAAATAGGGTGAAATGGAGTAAAACTATAAAAATAAAATGTAAATGAAATATGATAGTGAGATGAAGTGGAACTGTAAAACAAAATGAAAATAGAATGAGATAGAATGAGACTATGAAATTGGAGACTCTATACTACAAATAAATGTAGCTTTTTGTCACTACTTATTACAGAAAGGAAATGGAGAATATAGGATGTAAAAAATCTCTGATTTTCACCCTGTATTTCTGTATAAGTATGCCAATCAATGATTGGTTTTCAACCTTATCCATTTTATTATCCTTTTTTTTTTTGAAGGAAAAATAAAGGCTAAGTTAGTGGAGAAGAAGGATTATTCTTCACTAGCTTCATTTAAGAGTTATCCTGGAAAATATTAATGAACTCCTCTCTTGAAATCGGTTTTTGATATATCTTCAACCGATGACCATTCACAAGAAGAGGTACCTTTTCCTCATCTATTGTTCTTATTCTCACTGCTCCATTGTTAAAGACTTATTCAATCTCATATGGCCCAAGCCAATGAGTCTGAAAATTTGCTTGAAAATCTTTAAATTTTGAATCGAACATCAATGCCCAATCTCCTGCTTGAAATTTCTTATCCTTAATAAATTTATCATGCCATTTAGCCCTCTGTTGTTGGACTATACTTGTTCTTTGGACTGCATCTTGCCTGATTTCATCAAGTTCATTGAGTTGCTCAAATCTATGTTTCTGTGCCTCTGATAAATCCAATCCCAATTGGACTGCCATATTAAAGGTTTTGATTTGAAACTCTATAGGGAACAGGGCTTGTTTCCCATAAACAATTTCATAGGGCGTATGTCCTGTTATGTTCCTCCATGTAGTTCTATAGGCCCATAAGGCTTGAGGAAGCCTTTCTGCCCAATCTCTTCTATGTAGATGCATAGTCTTAGTGAGAATTCCTTTAATCACCTTATTTGTAGATTCAACTTGACCATTTTCTTGTGGGTGGTAGGGAGTATATTTCCTATGTTTGATCTTGTAATCTTCCAGAAGACCTTTCACCATTTTAGATGTAAATTGAGATCCATGATGTGTCACAATTTCTCTTGGAACACCAAAACGAGTGAAGATGTCCTCAAAAAGAAAATTAACTACAGATTTTTCATTAACAAAAGGTAATGCTTTGGCCTCTACCCATTTAGTGACATAATCAGTGCATACCAATATATACTTCTTTTGCTTAGATGAAGGATTAATTTTCCGAAGAAAATCTAAGGCCCATTTTTCAAAACGTTCAATGAGTACTTGAATTTGAAGTGCCATTTCATTTGAAGGAGCAAGTTTCCCTACCCTCTGGCAGCTGTCACACATCCTGACATATTCTTTGGCATCTTTGAAGATGGATGGCCAATAATATCCTAAATAAAGGATTTTATAGGTTGTCCTCTTGTTAGCAAAGTGTCCACCACATGACTCATCATGACATGCCTTAAGAATCTCAGGCATTTCATCTTCCCTAACACATCTTATGATCATAAGATTTGGGCCTGTTTTAAACAATTCATTAGTGATCCATGAGTATCTTGCACTTATTTGAATGATTTTTCTTTTTTCTCTAGGAAACAAATGTGAAGGCAATTTCCCTATGACTAAGTAAGTAGCAATATATGCAAACCAAGGAGTTTGAGTAGTCACTGCAAAAAGATATTCATCAGGAAACTTATCTCCAACTGGAGTGTCATCTTTGATATTTTGAATTCTGGACAAGAAATCAACAACCGTGTTTTGTTTTCCAGGTCTATCTAGCACATTAATATTGAATTTTTGCAAGAGTAAAAGCCATCTTGTAACTCTGCAATTAGTAATAGGTTTATTCATTAAATATCTAATTGCAGAGTGATCTGTACGAACAAAGGTTTCATAGCCTATTATATAATGTCTAAACTTGTATATTGCATAAACAATAGCTAAAAATTCCTTTTTAGTTACAGTATATTTCAACTTAGTGGGAGTCAAATTCTTACTTGTATAGTAGATGGCATAGGGAATCAAGTCTTTTTGTCCTAATACAACTCCCAGAGTTGTATCGGAAGCATCTGTTGAAATGTGAAAGTGTAGTTTCCAATTGGGACCACTCAAGATGGGTGCTTCAGAAATTTTCAAATGCTAATTGGCAGTAAGGATTCCAATTGAATTCACAATTCTTGGTGAGTAATTTGAAGTGTGGGGATGCTATTTTAGTGAAATTTTCTATAGATCATTTGTAGTATCTTGTGAATCTTAGAAAACTTCAAACATCCTTTTGGAAATTTGGAATTGATAATTTAGAGATGACTTCAACTTTAGATTTATCAACTTTAATCCCATCCCCTGAAATGTGATGCCCTAAAATAATACCTTCTGTAAACATCATAAAAAAAATTTCATGGCTTAGTGAAAGGTTTGCTTCCTTACATATTTTAAGAACTCTTTCCAAATTTTCCAAAGCTTCTTCAAATGTATTCCCATAGACTATAAAATCATCCATATATACCTCTACACAATCATGTATTAGATCAAAAAAAATTCCTAGTACTGCTCTTTGGAATGTTGCAGGTGCATTACATAACCCAAAAGGAAGTACTCAGTAGGCATAATTTCCCCATGGACAGGTAAATGTGGTTTTATCTTGATCTTCAGGTGCCACCTGAATCTGATTATAACCACTAAAACCATCCAAGAATGAGAAATACTTCTTACCTACTAACGTATCTAACACTTGATCTATAAAGGGCAAAGGAAAATGACCTTTAAGGGTAGATTTATTCAGTTCTCGGTAATCAATGCACACCCTCCATTTACCATTCTTTTTAGGAACAATCACTAAAGGGGAAACCCATTGGCTGTTCGAAATTGGGTAAATGAAGTTTACATTCAACAGTTTTTGCAGCTCTTCTTTCACAATTTCCCTAAGATTTGGATTCATCCTTCTCTGAGGTTGTCTGATAGGTCTACAATTTTCCTTAATGTAGATGTGATGTATACAAAACTTAGGACTAATTACTTTCATGTCAGTATATTCCCATGCATATGTAGCAGAATGTTGTTTTAATGTCTTGATTAGCTTTTCCTGTTGTAATTTCTCCAAGTTATTGTTTACGTTCAATGTTCTCCCTGGAAAGATTTCAATTGTAGAGCTACCGAATTCTTCCATAGAATAAGGGACATTTGCCTAGATGAAAAATATTCAATATTGGATTTTTCTTGAAATTGATCATGTTCATATTCTGGAGATGATTGAAAATTTTCCATTCTATTTAAGATTTGACTATCTTCACTAATATCTGAAATAGTAAAGAGAGGCTAAATGTCATTTTCATCATCAATCCATTCTGTGTCATCTATTTCTGTTATTGTTCTTGTTGGAGGATATAGAGTGAATTTATTTGTTGAATTCCATAAGAAATATACATATCACCAGATCTACAGCTAATGAAAGCATCAACTATGGCTAGCCAAGGTCTTCCTAATATGAGTGGATGTCCTCCTAGATTGTTCTTGGGGGTTAAGATTATAAAATTAACAGGATATTCCCAAGAATCTAAGGATACTGAAATATCTTCTAACACTCCATCTGGTTTAATTACAGATATGTTCGCTAATTGCAGTAATGTAGGGGTGTAAAGAAGATTAGGAAGCTTGAGTTGTTCCATGGTTTGTTTGCTCATGATGTTTATTACTGCCCCTAAATCAATTAATGTATTTGTAATTTCAACTCCATTGATATGTGTTTTCACAATTGGACTTCCTGGATCTACATATTTTTGTATGGCAATTTTTCTCATCATTATATCTGTTATTTTTCCTACCAGGTGAATTATTTTTGTTTCTTTTGCTTTTATTCCTGGTTTCTTTATGCTCAACTCTATTGTTTTAGCTAGGATTGGAATCTCCTTAATGGCTTGTAAAAAAGGAATTTTGATACAGACATTTTTTAATTCATCTAGAAAATCATAATTAGGAAACATGATCTACTTTTATACTGCTTTATAAACTTGTAATATTTCAGGAAAAGGAGGTGCAGAAGTAGATACCGGCTGCTCAATGATAGGAGTTGAGTTCACTGGTTTTTTTTTTTTTTTTTTTTTTTTTTTTTTTCAGTATTTTGGTTTTGGAGAGATGTTCCCTCAAAACTTTTATTGGGCTGTAGAGAATCTTCCTCAGAATTGTCTTGTTCCTGAATAACTACAGAGGGTCTTTCCTTTCCTAATATACTACCAGATCTTAGTTGAACATCATTGAGATCTAGAGGAGTGATCATATAAGTTGGAAATTGTTATCCTTCCACCATGTAAGTATTCTGAGGATTTTTATTGTTGGGGTTTGGTAATGGTTGGGCAGGTAGCTAATTTGGTCTCTGCTGAAATGGAAGTAAGAGTTGAGGACTTTGGTTCTGTTGTGGATTTTTTTGTAGAAATGATAATGAAAGTTGAGGGTTCTGATTTTGAAGTTGTGACTGTTGATTCTATTGTGGAATGCGCGGGGGAGGATAATTCTGATATGATGGAGGATATTGATAATATTGAGAAAATATCGCATAAGGATTTTGTACTCCTTGTGCCCAAGATTGAGATTGAGATTGAGGTTGAGGCCAAGGTTTTTGCCAAGAATTCCAATTTGGTGGGGGTTGAAAATACATATGATTGTTAAATCCCTGATTTTGTGGGCCCTGCCAAGGTTTTCTAGAGACAAAGCAAAGAGGTTCTGTTGAATTTGGAACTGTTTCTTTTTGAAAAACAACCTTAAGCCCTGGAATCAAAGGACTACCCTTGGTTTCATGATTCTTTGAGCAAATCATACAGGTCTCTATAATTTTTGCATCTAAAGGGAATTCTCTTAGAGCATGTTTTTTTCTGCATTTTGGACAGAAAATAGCTAAAGCATCAACCTCGGTTTTCTACTTTTTTTGCAACTTAAGGGTGTCTATTTGCTCACTAAGACTCCCTAGAATATTTGTTTTGAATTCATCAAGCATATTACCAATTTCTGCCCTACTCACTGATCCAGTTGAAGATTTATTTACTCTAACAAGAGAAGGATCTCTTGGACCTTTCACAGTTTTGGATTTCTCTCTTGAGAGATGAACACATAATTCTCCTATATCATTTAATGGGAGTTGAGAGATATCTCCCTTCCCCATCATGTTAAGGATATCTATCCACTCATCTCTAATGGCTTTTAATAAAAGAGATTTTAAGGTATCTTCATTTAATTTGTCCATCTTACTCTTTTCAAATTATAGTTGAATCTCTCAATAAAATCCTCTAAATTTTCATCCTATCTTTGCATCATTTTGAACACTTCATCTTTGTGATTGGTAGGCATGCAATAATACAAATACCTATCCAAAAAAGCTTTTTCATGTCATTCCATGTTCTAATGGATTGAGTGATTAACCCCATGAACCACTTCAAAGTAGCTCCTTTCAGTGTTGAAGGGAACAACTTAAGTTTTTGAGAGTCTTTCTAGATAATCATAGGTTCTGCACAAGACTTCAAACTCAAATAAAAATGTTTCAGGATCCTCACTTTTTAACCCATGGAAGTTTGGGAGGACAGAAGGTGAGATATTTTTCATTGTGGCATTTGTTTCTTCATCCACTATAGGGAATCTAAAAGAATTATCTATTTCCCTATTTCCTCTGCCTCCTCCATTATTTCCTCTACCTCTTCCTCTACCCCACCCTCCAAACAGTGTGAATTCTCCATCCTCTTCTTCTTCTGCCATTATAGTTTCTTTAGGGTCAGTATAGGGTTCAACCTGCAAGGTTACTTTCTCCTCCTCTGGTTCTTCTATTAATGGCATATGGGATAGAGGTTCTACTTCTTCTTCCTCACCAAGTATTCCTAATTCTTCAACTAAAATGTGCTCCCTTGTGGAGGTGAAAAAGGCTACTCCTGCTATTGGAGATTCAAGATTTTTCTCCTCTAGGACTGACTTGGTAGATGAAGTAGGAGATTCTTTTGATTGGATTTTTGCCCCTGGGATTTCAGGAGTTTTATGGCTGGGAGTATGAGTTTGGGATGGAGGTGTATCTTTTCTTGTTCTTGGTGGAGTAGGTGGTGTTATAGGAATTGAACTCTTACCTCTAGCTATAAATCTACCCCTAGAGTCTCTTTCTCTATGCATATAATTTTTTTTTTGAATGTAAGAGATAAAGTTACCTAGTTACACTTCCCCAGCAACAATGCCAAAGTGTTTGGTCAATTTAGTTTCCTAAATTTCTTTGCATAAATTATCAACCAAGGCTCGTAAGCTGATGAAGTGTAGTGCATTGTATGTGCTAGTTAACCCTTCTTACTTCGTTGTTTTTTATTTTTGTATTGTTTTGTTTTGGGGGTTTCCTTGATTCCTAATGATGTACAGTCTGAATTATGAGAAATTGAGTCTAAATTTCCTAAAGGTGAACTAATCAAAATATAAGTTAAAGGAAGGAAAAACAAAGCATCTATCCTATCTTGTCATTTAATCCTAAGTAAAAAATTAAAAGGTGAAGTTGTAAGGCCAATCAAAATAATTACAGAGAATGAAACTGACTAAAGCACTTTTAGTTGTCCAAGCCTTCAATTTTGAAAGATAACTTTCTTGAGATGGAAAACAAGCAAAATATTGTACTTTACAGTTTAGATAACTAAATCAAATATGCAAAGAGTAACTAATTGATTTCAATCCTCGTGTGAAGTGAATGTTTAACCATTTAGTTTAGGATGGATATCAGCTTGAAATGGTGACCAAAAAAATTTATTCACATAGTGCATTGGCAATCTAAACTAGGAAATAAATAACAGAGGAAGAAAACAGTAAGTAAACTAATCAACAATGAATCCTTGTTACTTTTCCACCTTACCCTGCTAAAACAAAACAAGTTTCATTTATGAAATAGATAGGAGAAACAAGACTACACCATTGAATTATAACATTATGCCACTGAACAAAATTAAAAGAAAACAAACTACATGGAATCAACCTAAACTACAAATACTTCTAAAAGTAAATAACGAAACTAAGCTAAACAGTAAACAAAATAAAAAAAGAAAAGAAAAGAAAAAGAAAAACCTCCTTCAGTGCAGGGGCCCTCTACAACTGACTGAGTTGAGTTGCTAACTAGTTGAAGATACTCTTTCAAATGATCACTTGGTAAAACCTGACTTCATATTATTAACAGGAAAATAAGTTCCACAATTACAGAGCTGTAAGTCTGAGCTTAATACATACAAAAATTTGAACTCTTTCTTAGTTCTGTACAACTAATATTTAAAGGAAACATTCCTAACTGTCTTTTAAGAGAATTTAGCTACTGGTGGTCTCCACGTATTACAATATATCTACGTAAATGGTTGATCAGCTATAGGTGATTTTAAGTTAGCAAGATGGTTGCATGAAACTATTATCACCAGTGGCTAGTTTGAGTTAATGTTGCAACAAAACTGTCAGATTTATTAATTAGCCACGAAGAGTGGACACAGAGTCCTATTGCTCCTAGGTTTCTTTGTTTGACTCCACCTTTGACTGCGGCCTTGAGCTGGCTTTTTTGTCGATTTGGGTTGGGTGAATAGGATAGGATCCATGTTGAGACAGTTCCAGAGATGCCCATGTGGCAGGTTTCTTTGTTTGACACCTGTAACCTGTTCAACCATGGAAGTAGCTACGGAATACATGGTTAGCTGTAGAATGGGCTACGCTCTGTAGCTAATTTGCAAAAACTTATTTCAAATAGAAAAAACATAAAAGTATAACATGTCAATCATTTAATGTCTTCCTTGAGACAAAATCTATCATTTATCAGTGATGGGGATCTGTCTTTTATGGAAAAACAAGAGAAAGAAGTGAGAAAAATTGTCAACGAGAGAGTAATTCTGAGGTCCAACACATATTAATGGCTTAATGTTTCTTGACTTGTTAAGTATGTTGAATTACAATTTGTCTATTTTCATGGTTGTTGTTTGCTATTGTTTACTTGTTTCAGGTGTTTGAAGAAGGAAACAAGAGATAGCTGGAGCGAGCAAGCAAGGACATCATCAAATGGGATAAGCATACTAAGAGGTAGGCCCTCTTAATTGGTTCTAACCTAAGGAAATTTTCCACAGAATGTATGAGTTGAGGATAGACCCATTATCAGACTAGAGGAATTTGTTTGGGTCTGCACTTATAATTTTACTTCAACACAGTTACCCTTTTCTTTTGTTTGTATCTTTAATTTCTAAAATCAATTATTTGATCATGGAATAACATTCTTCCTATGGAAATACTCCTTAGTAGATCTTAGGTTGAGACTAATGGAAATAGTTCATGATTCCACTGATCAAGGAAACCCCTCTGACGAGGATCTTGGTCCTTTTCTTTCTTTTGAAAATATTGGTGTTCCTTATATGGCAACGTTGTCCCTTCCCATATTTACCATTCATTTGCGAGTTTGGTTGTTTTTGAAACTTATGGTTCCAAATGTCCAAACGGCTTCTCAATAAGGTTTACCTCCACCTAAACAATATCAACCTCCAGTTGACCCTAAAGTTGACTCTTTTCCTTCTTCGCGTGTACGGTCTTATTGCTCTTCTTCCTCTTCATCTAGTGAAAGCCTGCAAGCTAGTAACTAGTTCAATAAGAAGAATAAAAAAGGAAGAAAGAAAAATAAGCAAGGGGGAAACCAAGAAACCATTGCTACAAATGCAACTAATGTGGAGAAACCTTCCAATCAACCCTATAAACTTAAATTCCCTTGCATGATTTGTAAGGGTGACCACCTTCTTAGAGATTATCTTGGTATTCCCAAGGTATTAGAAGTTTGGTCTACAAGCTCACATCGACCTTCGTCATCAGCCTCTGGAGATCATGCTAGTGAAAAACCCTCAACTAGTGATATTAAGGTCCATGGGAAAAAGGGTAAAGTCAAATTTCTCTGTAGGTTATGTGAAAGGAATCATCCTATTCACCATTTTCCTTATATAAGCCTCAAAAGTGTTGGACAATCTGACAACTTCTCAGCCTTATCTTCTGACTTGTTATCGAAAGCTTTCCACTGATCCTCAGTTGGTTGACTAAGTGATTGATCATAATTCATCTCTAGTCAATCCCAAACTCTCTTAATGTGAATCCCATGAGCCCATTACCGGCCAACCATCGGTTGAAGAAATGTTTTACTCGATTCCACCTTCAGTTGATCGTACCTTTCCTATAGAGAGTGAACTTCATACCACTCGGGTTCTCCTTGTTTCTTCAGATTCCAATGAATTGGGGGGTATTCCTCCCATTCCCATGGTACTGGGGGGTGATCCTTCTATTCCCATAATACAAGGGCTTAGTTCTTCCATTCCCATGGCACCCCCTCCAAGTCATATGGTCACTTCCTTTGATTGGATTAGACTGGTGGGATATCATATTCCTTCTTACGTTCACATTCAGATCATAGTACAGGTTTATAATACACCCATACATTGCAAAATCATAAATGAAGGCACATCTATTAGTATTATATCCTCAACTACTTGACAAGATTTAGGTTCTCTGCAACTTGTGCCTGTTACCTAGAATCTATTGGCTTTTAACAGAGGAACTAGTCCACCATTAGGGACCCTTCCTAATTTTCCTATTATTTTGGGAGGAAATATCATCTATATTGATGTGATGGTTTTCCAAGGCCGTTTGGATTTTAATTTACTCTTTTTTCGTGACTATGTTTATGTCATGGGAGCTCTGTATCTTGTCTCTTTCGTGTCATATGTTTCCCGCATGAAGGAAGAATTGTGGCCATTTATCAACTTCCATTCATTGCTCCTAATTTGAATCCCAATCAACAATTTTCTCTAAATGGTCCTTGTATGCAAGTGGTATCATCCCTACCATAGGTTAATTATGTGGCCTCCTATTATGTGCCTGTGTCTACTAATGATCTAGTCAGTGATATATTGCATCATGTATTGGGGGCATTGGAGCATGATCTTTCCAATAGATCCCTTGATATATATCCCTTCCAAAGCATTGTTCTCCCATATTATGAGAACCTCTTGGAAACCATTGCCTCTTATGGGACATGATCAAGGTCATGGAGCACAATTCATTTTCTTGTGTCAAGCTCCTTAAAAAATGAATCAAGGTGTCAGAGCAGAGTTCCTTGTCTTGTGTCAAGCTCCTTAAAAAATGAAACAAGGTGTTGGAGCAAAATTCCTTTTCTTGTGTCAAGCTCCCTAATAAATGAATCAAGTTGTTAGAGCAGAGTTCCTTGTCTTTTGTCAAGCTCCTTAAAAAATGAAACAGGGTGTTGGAGCAGAGTTCCTTGTCTTTTTTCAAGCTCCTTAAAATATGAAACAAGGCGTTGGAGCAGAGTTCCTTATCTTGTGTCAAGCTCCTTAAAAAATGAATCAAGGTTATCGGAGCAGAGTTCCATTACTTGTAAAACTCATTAAAAAATGAAATAAGGTGTCATTATCATGGTTCTTTTCCTGTGTCAATATCGTTAAAAAATAAAACAAATCCTTTTCTAATTCAAGTTGATTAGATCTCGTAAATTCCTAGTCGAGTATTTCACTTGATATCATAAATGAACCTTCATTCCATCCACCTATTAGTAACCAGTGGTCTACTTAAATGAATGAAATTAAACTTGGGGGGTATATACCTCGAATTGAGTCAATATGATGGGGGCATGCAAACCAATCTCAAGCATAGTTTATCTTTGTTTCAAGCTTGTGTAAAAATTAAACTAATATCAATCATAGTTTGTATCTATTTCAAGATTGTGTAAAAATGAAACCAAATACAAGAACAAATTTTTTCTCATGTTTCAAGCTTGTGAAAAAATGAAACCATCTTCAAGTATCCTCAAGCATAGTTTCCCATGTTTCAAGCTTGTGTAAAAATGAAATCATTCCCACTTTACCTCTTGCGATTTCCATTTTTATCAGCCTATTTTTACTAGATGAGCCTTGGTTTTTTCATTCCATCATCACCATCCCTTTGGACGATCATACACTTTCACTTGGTTCTTTTACCCTTGCCCGAAGAAAATATACGATGAGTGGTATTTTTAGCTAGCCTCTTGACCTTTACATGTTTTGAGTAGTTCCATCATCACCATAACTATTTGTTATCCTTTTATACCACTAGTTCCTCTAGGTGGAGTCCTCTTTCAGCTCTTTTCAAGCTCCCAAAATATGAAAATATTTCTGAGCACTTGTCTTTTCAAAATCGTAAAATTAAATGAAAATATGCCTACTCATTATAAGTTTAACCCTTTTCTAGATAGAGATAGACTAGCTACAAAAAAGGAATACCTTAGTCGAACATGGGTAAGAGGTTATCTTGAGTATGATTTTCTACCATTTTGGACTTAATATACTATCTACGGAAAGGGACATTTGGAGTTTTCTTTTTTGCCTCTTTTTCAAACTCTCTAAACATGAAAAAGATGTTGAATTACCCCTCTATCAGACTCATAAAAATGAAAGGATGAAGGACATCACCATGACGAGACCGAGATACTCCTTCCTAGGGCTCATTAAAAATACTAGGATGGATTCATCCAAAGGATGAACTTATACAACAAGCATATGGTATCCTCTTCAACCTTGATATTAAAAATAAAGAGGTACTCACTAAAAATAGTGGGGGAAAATGGAAAGAAATATATATCCTATATTTTGTATGAAAGGCATCATGTCGCTCTTGAACATGACACTCACGTGTTGGGTTTGGATTATCCTCACTTATTCACTTGCCTAACTGGTTTTGGGGGAATACATTTTCCTCTAATTTGATTATATCCTATTGTTAGCATGACCTCTGATCTTATTTTGAGTCAAATTCTACCAAATTCTGGAGTTGTGTCACCAATATGTTCAAGAGAAGTCCCACCTACGAATTCAAACCACTTATACCATGTTTGACTTTTCTACAAAAATCCTGAATCACTCTTTCCAACTCTCAAAAATCCTATATTTCATGTCAATGATGTGGGAAACATTATGTCCCTCCTTCGATGAATCACTTCCTTTCAAATCCAACTCATTATCCAGGAAACTGATCTAGAAACTTGCTTTTAGTACCTTGGAGCTTGCATGCCTTAATTACAGGTTCTTCATATTCGATGATAGGTTCACATCACTTGCCTTCAATCACTTGCCTTCAATTGAATGATTCTGTGAGTGTTTTAATTTAGCTTCATTGTTCACACTCATGGATTGTGTTGTTGTACCTTTAGAGGCATCTTCATCATTGGTGGTTTCTCTCGTGCCTATTAATAGTTTACATCATTGACCATTAATTAGGTGGTTTCTACCATGTTCGAATTCGACACATTTAGTCGCATGGTTAGATTCATAATTTGGTTGGATCATGACAAATATGAAGACCCTCGGTTTCATCTGATAAATCCAAGTTGCATGGAGTTATTAAGTATTCATGATTATACACATGATCCCTTCTATTCAGATGGTTGTGTCCATGCCATGGATCCATAAACATAATCCTTTTTATCCAAGTGGCTACATCCATGCCATTGATTAATGTATTGTTAGATGCCTACTAAGAGATGTATTATTAGGTATACTTATATCAGAGATGTAAAATACATTATATTATGTTTGATTTTCAGGTCTCCTGACGGTATTTGTTTAAGTCCTTTCCTTGGCTTGTAAATCACTTCAACTATCACTTCCCATTCTGCCTTCATGCTTTAGGGGGCATCTGTTATACAATATTTTGTCACACTCCCCATATCGTATCGTGAAGTGTTGAACTTTGTGTCATTAATTCCACAAATGTTGTAAAATGATGAAATATGTCAGTTTATTCACCATGAAACATGTTCAGAATAATCCCTGAAGAAAAGAAGAAAATTTGCCTTGAAAGATATTCTAAAGAAACTTGTCAAAAACCTTGTTTTTTAGGATCAACACATTTTTCATAACTAGTGACCCGTGCTAGTCACTTGTTGCATCATACTCTCCTAGTGCTATTAGTGCGACTTTTATCAGGAAAATCCACATTGGTCCTCTTCAGGCACTTTTTCCCAAAATGGAGGAGAAGCTTCTCTTACTAGAAATATTGCATTAGTGAATTTGAGGTCTAAAATGGACCTCCTAAAAAAAATGTACAAAAAAATTAAACTTTATAAGAACCAATAGGATTCAAGATGATGATGTCAACCATGGAGGATGATTCACCATCTTTGGAATAAAAAAGTAAAAAGATTAAAAAATAATAAAATAATAAAACTATTTTTTCAACTCGTATTTTCAACTTATTCTCCCTAAGGGTTTATTCAAGAGTGGGAGTACTCATTGGATGAAAAATTTAATTCCTCATCTAAGGGACGACCCATGTTGCATACTTTTCGATGGAACCCTGCTACATGAAAAATGTGAAATACATGAAAAATCTGATGATTGCAATCACGTTTTCCATGTATTTCTCATTTTTCAAGTAGTAGGGTCCATCAAAAGTATGCAACATGGGTACTCCTTAGATGAGAAGAAAATTATGCATCCAACAAGTGTTGTCGCTCGAAATTTGAGTAAAAACCCATATGGAGATAAGTTAAAATATCGAGTTGAATATCTTATATATATATATATATATATCTATATATATATATATATATATATATTTTCCCTCTAAATATTTGATGATGTAATATATATTATTATTTTATTATTTCCAATA
The DNA here is from genome assembly GCA_000404065.3 of Pinus taeda. Lineage (NCBI taxonomy): Eukaryota > Viridiplantae > Streptophyta > Pinopsida > Pinales > Pinaceae > Pinus > Pinus taeda. The sequence continues at coordinate 80,057 of APFE031449864.1, read as the reverse complement.
TTATTTTTATAAATTTAATTTATTTAGGAGGCCGATTTTAGACCTCAAAATTCCCCTAATGAGAATGGTGAACTGGTTACAGGTGAATGAGGATTGGAAAGGGACCTCCCATTCCTGGTCCTTGATCTTACTTTCATGGATCTTTCCCTTGAGATGTGGAATCTCTCCCTCCTTAATGGATCCTCATCTCCCTCTCCTTCCCTATAAATGAGATCCCTAATATCCACTAATGGTTAGCTAATGATTGGTTTCCTTCCTAGTGTTGAACCATGCCCAATCGCTACTCATTTTTCTAAGGATAAAGGAGTCCTTGATGGTTAAGGCTAGGACTTGGAAACTCACCTAAGGGATGCTTCCAACATCAAGGCTTAAGTGGTTGTAATGCTCCCTTTACCATCTATTAATAATACATTATGTGTTTTCTTTCCATAAATGTGTCAATTATTGCTCATTTAGTGCAATACTCCTTGATTTGTTATATGGTTTATATTGGAATGAATTTTGATATGTATGTGTTTTTTGTCCCCACATTATCTTCCTTGTAGGTATTCATCCATAACGGTGAAGAGGAGATTGAGCTCGGAAATGAAAGAATCAAGGATGCCACCAACGAATGTTAGCATCAGAGTGAGGTAGGTTATCTATCTTCCTTTTTTTATGGTATATACTAGGACAGTTTACATATATTTGTCTTTGTTTGTTGCTAGATCCCCACATAGCAATAGAGGGATCGTTTCTATCTAGAGAAAGGATTGCCTACATGACACATTAATAAGCCAAGAACACAACCAACTATTCCTAAGTAGTGGATCCAAAAAATGAAAGGGGATTACCAGGTTGTGATCTCATTTTGGTTGACAAAGACCTTATTCCTATCAATATCCATGGGAAAGTGGGTGTGGGCTACTTCTGCATTACCAAACTTGATGGTGAGATTTTACCTTCTCCGGTGAAAGGAAGTCACCTCACCTTCTTTGATGGAAATTGACATTCACTTATTATGCATTGTATTGTAGTTGAATTTCATATTGTGAGAGAATTCTAGCATCACTCATATCATATTCATGTAGATTAAATTTTATTTTCTATATGGATTTATACTTTGGTATAAAACATGTGTTATCACCTAAAAGAGTGATCACCTAGAAATATTTTACTAGGTTGATCGAAATACACCATGTGGTATAGGTTTCATACATTAAAACCAACTTTCACCTTAGGAAATATGTTAGTCAACCATTTTTCCTAAGTTATTTCCACTTAATTAATTTAGCCACATGAAAGTAACCCAAAAATTCATTTAATTTAATGTTATTTTCATGTTTACCCATTTATTCTGAAAATAATTAAAAATGTTTTCACCCACTTTTACCATTTAAATAAATCATTATTTATTTATTATTCCTTAATAATTTAAATATTATCCTTGGAAATAACTATTAAATAATTATTTAATAAATTTTTCTATTCTCATTTTGACCATATCACAAATAAATGATTAATAAATCATTTCCATTTATTAATTAATTCACTCACTTTCCTTAATTAACTCAATAAATCATTGTCTTTTGGTTCATTAATTATATAAAGATTATTGACCATTTCTTTAATATTTTCCTCTCCCAAAAATAATTATATATTCACAAAAAATATATCTTCATTTGGTCTACCAAATATTTTTTTATTTGATCATATCAAGATCTAATCTAGCATTTTATTATAAATAGAGAGGTTTTTCATTCACAATTTACTCATGACCATATATCATCGCCAAAATTAATATCTTGTGTCTAAGTTTTCTATACCATTCCTTTCCCCACTTGCATATGGAAGAGAGATCTAGCATCTTGCAATAGAAGGGATATTAAGAACCCTCCCATGGAGGAGGACGTATTGACCCATGTCAGCATATTCCTACTCCTTAGGTGTAACCAAATAATTTTATTTAATAAAACATAAATTCTTTCCATTGACCATTATATTGTGATATCTATTATATGGCCTTTTAGTTTATGCGGTTGTTGTAAAGTTTTCTAATTGTTTTATATGCATATATGAAGACATATAATTGACATTCGAATCTGGATTTTTCTTTCTTTTTATGTTGTTAGGCTACTTAAGTCACCAATAGTAAAGTTGATAATTTTGGCCCATGTTGGCATTATGGCTCTGGTGTTGTCCTTGATGGAAACTTACACTAATGAATGTGTTAATTTTTCAATGGATTGTTGTATGTCTTCATGGATAATATGGAATGATCTGGATGAAGTGTCACCGTGTGTGATATGTCTATAATTATAGTACATGATAAGTATGTCTCATGGATGAAGTATCAAAAGTGTTCACAGAACCTAGTGTAAGATTGCTTATTTTATGGTTAATAGGATCTCAGTATAGGAAGAGGTATATGAGGCCTATAGATATTTGCTAAGGTAATACAGAGACATAAAAGTCATGAATAGCTATTGAAGAACATGTAGTAGAAGTTTCACTTGTTCTGGACCAAGAAAAGGTGTCGCTACCTAGTCCAAACCCCAGTTACAAGGAAGCAAGCTTAAGGGTGTGAATTCCAAGCCCCAACCACATGAAGCAGGCATGTGGGTGTGTATAGAGGCCTCATAGCCACATGGAAGAAGGGATGTGGGTGTTTCCATGCCGTTAGATAAAAAAAAAAAAACAAAATGATGCATGAAACTAGGGTTTTTGCTAATAAAATTTTTGCACGCAAGTGGAATTGATTTGGTCAACATTTACTTTGGTTTACTTTCCCTTGGTATCTTAACAACATCGGTTTTGTCATGTAGTAATTGAGAAATTGAATTTATAGAAGGATAAATGAACAAGAGAATGAGTGTGCAATTGATAATGTTTTCATGTGTTATGGTTTGAGCAAGATCGCACTAGGAGTAAGAGACCTCATAGATCTAAGTGAATGAAGTTAATGGAGGAAGAAATGTGATAGATATGTTTTTCCACTAATGAATTATGATGCAGGATAGGGATCAAAATGTTTTTCATTTATTGATACAGGCCAGTGAATGTTGCTTCTTATTGATCTAAAAAAGAATATGATGCAAAGATCATGATAGTTGTGGCAGTGAATGTCTTGTGTGATCTAATGGTGTTTATATGCAAAGAATAACATTACAATATGGATTATTAGAATGAATTTTAGATATTCCTTTGATTGCGATAAAATAGAAGCTCTATGCTTCAGTAATTGTCATGCATATTGTTGGGAAAAACACTGAGAGGGTGGGGGGGGAGGGTGGGCGGGGCGATGAATTAGCTTACTTATCTTTCTATACACAACTTTATTGAAAGAAACCTATGTATGCATGTGAATGTTATGAAGACAAATAGCATATATCCAGTTGGCTTACTTTTTGGTTAATTTAACTTAAACCCATGTATCAGTACTTAAACAAGCATTAATTAATCAGTAAAAATGTGCAGTAAGAACATAATAACCATAACACTTAAGCAACACATAAACACACATGAATGCTAGGACTTTTAGGTGGAACCCAATGTGTGAAAAAACCACCATTGTTGTCATCTTTGTCTTCATCTTATATTATAAAGAAAACTTCTTACAATATTGTATTGGCGTAGACTCATACCAACATGCATGCACCCACCTGTAGAAGGATACAAGCTTCTCTCATTCTCCAACACCTACTAGAAGGGAGCTCCACCTCCTTGATCTCATTTACTGGCACCCACTGAAAGGGATCTCCAACCCCCTGATCTGATTTACCATCTACTACTGGAAGGAAGATTTAGCTCCCTCACTAAAGGCTCCAAATCTCAGCACCTTTGTGAACCACGTTTCATAAATTTTCATATTGGATCCACATGCTACAAAACACCACAACTTGTAGGTCACATTTCATCAAATTTTCATATTGGACCCATTACCAACATTTAAGCCCAATACCAAATATCAAAGCTGAAAATTGATCACTATAACTCAATCATTGAACCAACCAATCACTGAAGCAACTGAATCAACCAATTACTGAATCAAATTAAACCCAAATCAATCAACTTATTCTAAAACAGCCAAATAATTTAGATCACTGTAACCAAAGTACTAATAATGAACCCAAACATTGCATCAACTTACTGAATCAACTAAAATCCCTGGTCAATAAACTATCAGAATATATATGTTACTTTACTGTAGAAAACCTGCGTGTATACACAACTTCCTTGAAGCATACGTGTGTACAAATCTCAAAACATTGAACCCTAAAACTGAACCACCATCACTATGAAATAAACACTAAATCATACAAAGACCCACTACATCATTCTAAAATAATCACATAACCATCACTGATCTTCAATCACAAATAACTAGTAGCTTCATCGTTCTTGAACTAATTAATTTAACTTCAAACATCACTGTTAAACTCAGATTATCAGGTAATACTTCATTGGCAGACAAAAGAAACACAACAAGGCCATTTAGACTGATTAGACAACCTTTTTAGAAAAACCTTATCTTATATACGTGCTTTCCATAAAGAATTTCCGCGTGTATATGCACTTTTTAGGAATGAAAACTGTGTACAAATCTAAATAGATACACAACTTACCAGTGTTAAACACACATGTGTACACACCTTTCAAGTTATCAAACCCGTCTATAGATTTTCAATTATTGACACAAAATCTTCATTGCAAAAAACTTCAGATATATCCAGATCTCAAAATACACAAAATAATCGCACGTCAAATCATTATCATCTCAGGTCAAATCAACCCATAATCAATATTGTCATTTCAAATCTATTGGATCTGATCCATCATCAAATTCTCAAGTGCAATCATAGTTTTAGATCAAGAAAAACATTAACATCCCACTACATGCACACTTGCTTTGTATCTAACTATTCATGAAATATTCATCACTTGCACACACAAACACTTTGATATTCATCTCCTTATATATCTTAGCCCTTAGACAATACCACAAGTCAAAACCATACTAGTGCCAATGGTATTCTTGGACGGGATCAAATATCCATTGCTGGACTCAATACCATAGGTCAATACCATGGTAAAAAACATTGGTATTTGGAATACCATGGTGTGGAATATGTACGTGCCTTTTATTCTTCATACCCATGTGTGTACGTGATTTTTCTTTACAGAACACATGTATACTCGTCTTTTCTTCACCAAACTTGCGTATGTACATGACTTTTCTTCATAGAACCTACTTATACTTCTTCAAACTTCATATTTATCATTCCTTTGTCTTTGAACTAATATTCCTTTTCTGCCACATGTTGGCATATCTTGTTGACATCTTCATCAAGTAGGTATCCATTAAAGGATAACTCATCAAGTAGGTTGCCACTAAGGACAACACGTTAGTCATAATTCCAACATAGACTTGCTACTGTCATACTAGAACTAGATTTGAACTAAATATGTATGTCATCCTTTAGATTATATATGATCTATTTTTTTAGTGCATATATCAGATTGGGCAGAGGTTTTTGATTGATAAAATCTACTACAAGACATATATGTCTTAGTTATCTTTGAAAGTATGAAAATATCAGTTTTGAGACTCTTCTCCTAAACCTCAGTGACAACATTTGATGCAAAGATCTATGTTCTTAAATGATTGAATGTTGCAGAAGTTCTAGAAATGAGGAAATCAATCCTTTCTTGTATTATGATTATGATTTTTCAAGGGCAAAGACTACTTTTCGATGCCTTTGATCGACATACCTGTCGACATCATAAACTATCTCTAAACTTATTACAAAGGTTGCTTTGATTTTTTACAAAAATGGTTGAGTTTCTATGACTGTGTGTAGGGTAGAGGATATAGGAGGTCCATGATTATTTGTATCAATGCTATCGTCTCTCTTCTTCATATCTTCACATTTTCTTGATTAGTTATTGATGCATAGTCTTGTTTTCTTTGATTGATGCCTTGTAGACTGTGATCAATATTATGTAGAACATAACATGATTTGTTTTATTCTAACATGCCTCTATGACTCACTTGAATCTCATATTATGAAAACATATTTTTAACATTGAATGCAGAGAGCTATAAAAATGCGAAGATATGTTTGTATGCAGGGGTTAGTATGTATGAATTGACCTCCTTTTCTTATGATGACTGATCTATATGGCATAAAATTACACTTACTATGCTAAGAAGTGACCTTTGCTTCACATGTTCTTGATCTTAAATGGTATTACAAGAGACTTGAATGGATGATTAGATTTGAATTTTGGATAATTTGGTATCATTAAGGACCTTGCTACAATGACTTTCTTATTGGGACAAAGATCATTTATACTTGCTACTATTTTTTCTCTTCCTCATATTGTTGTTTATCTTCTATCTGAAGTTTATCATCATCTAGACTTATGAACGTGATCTTGATATGCTTTACCACTGCTTGGTATATGAAAATTTGTATGTGTAAATGATTTGGCTTGACTTGGTATTAACAAAGTTAATGAGAGGGTTTTCCTTGGCTAGATATTGTTGCAGTGCTAAATTTGGTTTTGGGTGACAAAAGTATTGTCTTCATCTTAGATCAGTGATATAGATTCTTGCAAGACCTTTGGATGATTGATGAGATAGAGTTTTGTTATGCTTGACACATGTTGACTTATGGGACAGATATTATTTCTTGTCTTGTAAAGTTAATTCTCCTCTACTCTTATGATCATGGTTCGTAAATCGTGGGTTTACATTGTTGATTGATATATGACAAAATTTGTCTTGATGTCTTATTGAGAAGTTTTTGGCATATTTATTTGGTTTGGTTAGAATTCAGTATTGGTTTGCTTCAATGATATAGTGGTTCAATATTCATCGATTAAATTTTTAGTGAATCAGTTGGTACACAATGCTTTAGTGACTTGATTAATGTTTGATATTGGTATCTTGGTTTGAGGTTATTGCTAGTGTGGATCCAGTTTGAAAATTGATTAAACATGGCCTACATGTGTTGATGCTTGTTTGAGGTAGGTGGATCTAGTGTGAAATACTGTGAAACGTGGTCCACGAGGTGCTGAGAGTTGTAGCCTTTAGTGAGGGAGTCAGAGCTTGCTTCTAGTAGGAGCGTGTAAATTAGATCAGGGGGTAGTAGCTCCCTTCCAGTGGTTGCCGGATAAGGGTGTAGGTTGTAGCATCCTGTAGATATGAGCCTATGTACTCAAAAGCGTCTGCACTATTACAAAACCAAGGTGTAACAAAGGATTTTTCATTATAATAAAAGAATAAGACAAATGCAACAATAGTGATGGTTTTTCCTACATTGGGTTTCCACCTAAAATCTCGGTGTTCCTATGTGTCTTATGTTGATGTGCCTTGCATTCTATGGTTTACATGTTTTATGATTAATGTTGCTCATAGTCTCAGATATATCTCACACAATGTTCGTAACAAACTAATGGATCATATGCATTGAAACAGAATTATAATCCAATTAACGTTTTATTTGGGTATGAAATACTGATTCAATCCCCCCCACAAAATATTTCTAACAACATACATGCTAATAATTTCACCACTAACAAATGCTAACTCCACTGTCTTAAAAAAATCAAGATCCAAGGTGAGTTCACTGATTTTTTATTGTCTTTTTTTATTTATCTTTTTCATGTTTTATATTATTTTGTGGTATTTTTTAAAAAAACTACTATATTTTATGCTTTTGTCAATTATCCATAGGTTATATGTATCATATGCATAGGAGATAATGAGTTATACTACAATTTTTGGATTGTGAAATCATAAAACCTAATGTAGCATTTTGGACATTTCCTACTGTTCCAACACACTTTTTAGGCCAAAATCTACACTCCAACATAAAGAGAGGTTAGTTATCTGCCATAGTTTGAAAAAATTCATTTGTGTAGTTTTTTTCATTCGGTTTCATTTTTGAGTCTATGTTAAGGGGTCTAGGTACTAACCCTTTCATTTAGAATTAGGCCTTGATATCTTTAGATATATCATCTTTAGGAAGAAGGAAAAGATCCATTCAAAGTTTTGAAGTAAACCTCTACGAAAAAGATGAGGCGATTTTTAAATTGCTAGTCTATTGTTAAGGATTGAATACCATTATCACTACAACAAACCAAACCTATAGATTTAGACACCTTTTATAGTTTGAAACAACCATCGTGATCCTCTTTATCCTTTTTTTGCTTCTCCAATCCATGTTGGAAACAATGTTAACACTAAGAGGGGGGTGAATTAGTATTAAGGCTAATTTAAATTGTTATGCCAATTTATCTTTACTTATTCAAATTTGGCATCCATTATATGAGAGAAACCATTAACAAACTATAACAACATCCATATCAACCAATAAAATCATACACATCATGAGAAGTGAACACATGAGACACAAAGTTTCAACGTGGAAACCCTTACGAGAAAAAAAAAAACCAAATATTGTTGTTATTGATGTAAAAATGAGAGCACATACTCTATTACATCAATATATTTGTGAGCTACCACTCATAGGAGGAACCAAATCCCTTTGATTTTTTCCTAGCACCCACTAGTAGGAAGCACCAACTCCCTCTTTTTGCAGATACTTGATCAAACTACTAGAAGAACCATCTGAAACACCAGTTTCATGGATTTTTTGCAAGCACCAACTTGAAGCTCCTTGGATTTATGCAAGAACCAACTTTCAAGAGGAACCAACCCCCAATCCTTCTCATAAATCCACTAGAGATGGAAGCACCAACTTCCTGTATGTAGGTTCCAACCCACACTCAATAAGGAACTAATGTTCTCTGCAGATGGTAGTTACTCTATCTGATACCTTCTTTGTTCTCCTTAGAAGCCTTTCCTATGCTCATTCCACGCTACACTCTATCCTCTTCTCGCTCCATAGAAACAAACTATACTCATTCCTCTTCTCTTAACAACATATACTGATCTCTTGGACTTCTTCTTCCACTCTTGCAATTTCAGCCTCTTTCCTCTCCATGAGCACTCTCAGCCTCTTCTTTGCAACAAAGGCTCACTTGGACTCACATAGTAGTCCTGACACACTCTGGGCCTTTTTTTTCTCCTGCATAGGAAATATCTTCCTCTCTCTACAACATAGGCTCACTCAGTCTCTCCTAAACAACACACTCATGCATAGAGCGCTCCACACAGCTCATTGGAAACAATGTTGCTTTCCTCCACTTTGCTCAATTGCAATACTGGGTTTTGTTTCACTTAAAAAGAATGATCTATGTTGGCTCTATCATCCATCATTCTTCCATTAAAACTATTAGAGTGTACCTCTGCCCTTCTCCATCCCACTGTTGCGTCTCATTAGTTGAATTTTTCCACTGCAACATTAAATCAAAAAATGGGCTTCATTTACTCACCAATTGTGGTTGCAGTACAATTAATTCAGAGAATGGCCCACTATGTGATTCTCCATGCTGAGAATGAAATCTCAGTCAGTATGTACACTCCAACAAGGCTCCTATTATTTCTATGAGAAAATCTCGTGTACCTGAGGCTCTAATATTTATTCAAATTCCCGTAGCACAGAAGAAATATGAGGGATGGCTTACCTCAACTCATGACAAACTGCTTTAAATAATATTGTGCAATCATGGTCCATGTTTCCTTGACTCAACGATCTCTGCAGTCACCATTTATTCTAGTGACCAACTCTTTTGTGCACAATTATTCTTATATACAGACCCATTCATCCTTCATATTCCTCTGTGCTGTAATTTTGGAGCTCCACATATCATAACTTTATTAAGGCACGATATTATGAAATCATGAGATTCTGATATTGAGCTTTAGCACCTTTTTCTTCACCTCTTATTGATTTTCCACCATAGGACCGGGTTCTGTGACTGATGACATAGAACTTAGGTACTAAGCCCTTTAGGATCCTACCATGGGCCTATCTCCTTGTGTTATTGCACTATGCTCTTGGTTATTTGGGCTCCATGACGAGATGCTAATCGACATTAGAGCTCCTTGGTATCATAAATTTCTTCAAATTGTAACTATAGAGGAGTTACGAAAACTCTATCCTCTGAAATATACTTCCCACATGGCATATCCACAATGCTTAGGTGTTAAGCCTTGCTCTGTGCCCTTGGTTCTTTGGGCTCCATGACCAAACACCAATCAACATCATAGCTCCCTAGTAACAAAACTTTCTTCAAACTGCAATTATAGAGGAGTTACACAAATTTCATCCTCCAAAATATACTTCCCACTTGGTGTCTCCATAACACTTGGGTGCTAAGACTTGATCTATGCCCTTGGTTCTTTGGGCTCCATGACCAAGTGCCAATCAACATTGGAGCTCCTTGTATCAAAACTTTCTCAAAAATAAATTACGGAGGAGTTACAAAATCTTTGACCTCTTATATACTTCCAGGGTGCTGTCATGATCTTTTCATCAACCCCATGTGGCATCTCCTTAGTGGTGACATGTTTCACCAAGATTTTCCCCATTAGGAAACTAAATAATGCTGAATCTGACTACCATGCTTCCTCCATATAACCATGTCATGTTGATGTCATCTGCCACTGTCAGCTCTTGAGGTCCAATCAACTACTTCCATGTGTCATGTAAGAGGAGAGAGAAAGAGTCCTTAGTTCTTTGGTTTTTCGAACAAATTAATTTGTAAATCCTCTCTCACTATAAACCTCAGTGATTTTAAAATGGATTCACTAATAAGAAGTTATGAAATCCTGAAATTCTGAAGTTCTGAAGATTTGAAATTTCTAGGCTTTGATATTCCTACCTTCCCTGGTTCCATGGTTCTGAAATTCAGGGTCCAAAATTCAGCTTGCTTTTGATTGAATGAGACTCTGACCCTCTAAGATATTTAAGTTATGAAATTTAGCCTACTCCCCTGGTTTTGAGGTTCCAAAATTTGGCATGATTCCCTAGTTCTAAGTTTCCAAAATTCAACCTGCTCCTAAGGACTTGAAGATCCTTACTTTGGCTATCAATAACTTTTGATCCCCATATCCATTTATAGACTTCCACATACTGTTGGAAATATATTTCTAAGCACTAAATAGCAGCAAAGGTTCGGTGTAGTCCTTGAGCCCAAAATCCACTTAAAACATGGCTAAAAAATCTCACCCATTCTTTTCACCTTGACTCTTCTTCTTGTGCCTGGAATCCTCGAATCCCCTGCCAGCACAATAATCCTTTTATTAATTTTCCAATAAGGTTTCTGCTGTGATGATTCTCTACATCGACTACAACAACCATTGGACTCCTTTTGATCTTGATACACCAAGCACATTAATGTTAGCATATGTTGCCTTCATATCTATCCTAGTGGACATCAATGTTGTCTTGCCTAACATCATGCTAGCACATACATCCAGTCAATGGAAACACACCTTCTAACTGTTAGGCAATGCCAAATTCCCAACTTGATCTCCTAGCATGACTGTTGAAATCAATTCCAACACACTTACTGCCACTAGCCAAGCTGACAATGCCAATTGTCCAACAATCTCCCACTTTGGCATTGATGGCAACACCTCTTCATTTCTCCACATTAATGGCCAATCCTCATGTTGCTTCCACACATCTCCTTGCATGAGCCACCAATGTCTTTCTTTTCTCTGCTTGGGCCATCACAAATTTTTCTCCAACAAACTTCTCTCCCCCTTTGACATCAATGGAAAAGGGATACAAGCTTCTTCTTCTCCCCCATGCAATCATTGTTTGTTGTTGATGATGGTATAACTGTTGCTGTGCATTCTACTCTAAAGACTTATCTTCAAGGATTAATAACTGCTACTAATATATAAACTGGAATTGTGTGATATGCTCACCCTAAACATATACTTCCTCCATTCCAATAAAACTCTATTTTTGGACTCCTATGGCTACCGACTCAATACTTTCTCTGCCAATGCATATTTTGTACAAATTAAAAATAAATTGATACCAATTAAAATTGGTCATGGTATTGTTGCTGCTGCAAATACTAATCATTAGTAATGCATTGAGCTTGTTGTTCACTATTGCTGCTACTTCATCCTCCATGATCACTTCTCCTAAAAATATACATTAATCAATTATGCTCCCCTTGATATGAAGCTACTTAAGATATGGGCTACTACGTAAATAATACCAATAGCACCAAAAAGATGATACAAATTGTGTTAATTTTTGAAACTAGTGTCAAATTCCACCTTCGACAGCTCAGATGATAGAGATGATGATTTAACTTAATTCCTCCTTTCAAGAGGACCAAAATTGACCTAAAGATCACCTCATTTGGACAAGCATAAGTTGGTTTTTCAATTTATGAACCCTCTCATGTACATTAGATCAGGTTGGCCTTAAACACAAAGTGGACCCTCATGGAAGCATATAAATACAATAGTACTCAAGCTCATTTCGATATCATCATCAAGAATCTTCTTCTATATTCATCTATTGTTTGGCTTGCACAGGTTCGTCAGAGGAAACACGCTCAGGGTTTGAAGTTTTTGGTCTGAGGCTTGCATGAATTAGGATTTCTAATTTTCGGTCGCACACTCATCACAAGTTAGATTTGAGTGTAGTCTCACATACACAGTGTCTTTGAGTGTGACTGGGATTCTATAGTCACTCACATATTAGATTGAAGGGTGTGACTGAGGCTCTGAGGTAGATCTAGGGAGATCCGACCATAGTCGCATGCACAGAGTGGCTTAGGAAACAATTAGGGCATCATAGTTGCTTGTAGGACAACTTGAACGGAGCGACAGAGGCTTTGAGATCAGATTTAGGTAGATCTAACCACATTCGCACACACTCAATGACTCAAGTCATAGTTGCTGACATAACATCTTCTAGGGAGTGCTCGAGGGTTTGGGTCAGTTCAACATTATAGTCATCTCCTCGTAGCACCTCAGGGAGTGACCGAGGGTTTGGGTCAGTTCTACATTATAGTCGTCCCCTCATAGTACCTCAGGGAGTGATTGAGAGTCAAAGTCGCTCGCACACAATTCCTCAGAGAGTGACTGGGAAGTCAGAGTTTCTCGCAAAATTTCTTGATGAATGTGATTTGAGGTTCTAAGTTAGGGTTTGATAGTTTACTATAGTTGACCACAAATGTTTGAAGGATGAAAGGTTTCTCTCTGATGTACAATGATTTTGGTAGTCTATTTCCAACTTGTATTGGGTAAATCCCTGCTGAAATATTTTGTATTGGGCTCATTGTACACTTTGCTAAATTATTTTATGAAAATATAATAAAAAGAAGATTTGAAATGGTTTTACCCCTTGTGGGTTTTTTCCTTCGTATTTTACCAATCTGGTGTCTCTTGTGTTTGTGCTATTATCTCCTTTGCCATTGCATGTATTGTTCTATCTTCAGTTACTATTTATGATTGGAAACATTGGTAATAATTGGATGCATTTCTTAATGAAGAATTGAATTGGGTTGAAGTAATTGAAACAACATAGAAAAATCTGAAAAATTAACATGGTATCAGAGGTAAGGTGAAGGAGAAGCCCAAAATCATAAGAGCATTGAAGCCATATTCCTTGGAAAGTTGAAGGAACTTATCTAGTCAAAGTCAAGATGTCTTCCTCTACCTTCAAGGAGCATGAAAATTTGAGTGACTTATCAAACTTTGCTGCATGGAAAGTCAAGTTGGAGATCATAGTAGACAATAATTATTTGTTGGAATACATTCAAGGAAGAATGTCTGAGCCTCCATAAAATGCTTCCGCTTCCCTCAAAAGCAAGTATAAGAAAGGTGAGTCCAAAGAAAAGAAAATTATAGTTGATGGTTTACAAGATCACTTACCTGCATATGTTGGGAATTTAAGGAAGTCTAAAGACATGTATGATAAGATTGTCAACATGTATGAAATCAACAATTTGAATGAGATCATCACTTTGAAAGATTAACTCAAAGAAATGAAGATGAACAAAGAATAATATGTACAATCCTATATCATGAGGATATCTCGTCTTAGATATCAGTTGCAAAGAGTTTGGAAAATTGTGCTTGATAGGGAATTAGTGATTGTGAATCTTAGAGGTATCCCTCTTATTTGGGAAACCTTCATTACTACAATAAGCAACAACAATGTCCTTTCATAATTTGATGATATTTTTGGAAATCTCACTCAAGAAGAATCAAGGATGGTGCCAAGAGATATAATTCAAAAACATGAAGAAGGAGAACCTGCTGCATATATCACTCATGAAAAAAAGAAGAAGAAAGGAAAAGGAGGTCCAACAAGCTCAAGAAAGCCCCCTCCTCACCATTCAAACGGAAGGAAGGAATCATCGCATGTTGAGTGATATAATTGTCACAAGAAGGGTCATTATGAAAAAGATTGTTTCGAAAAGAGAAAAGGACCATCCTACAACACTAGAAGCAACAACATCAAATACAGTAATAAAATAAGAAAAGACGATAGAAGAAATAATTGCTATAGAAGATATGAAAGAAAAATAAGAGATACCTCAAGTGGTCACGAAGAATATAACCCTCTTCAAAAGAAGTCAAGATTTCCTAGGTATGAAAGTAATGCTATAAATAAATCTGAATAAATTCTTATTTCTGCCCTTACTATTTCTTCTCCTCTAGATTATTTGGATAGCTCGTTGGTTGATAGTGGGGCCATTCATCATTTCTATGGATATAAGGAAGTCCTCTCTAATCTAGGAGAGAGGGAAACTAAGTTGAATATTATTATTGGAGACAACTCCACTCATCCCTTGAAAGGTTTTGGGTCCATCAAATTTCATCTGAATTCTGGGGAATCGATTTTGTTGCATGATGTTATGTATGTGCCAGGATTAATGAAGAATTTGGTATTTATATATGCATTAGAGGATACATGGATGAGGTTTTCCTTCATCAAGGGAAAAGTTTTGACTTGGTCTACTAGTTCACCTATGAGAGCTGCATGCACATTAGGTTCAAGATTTGAAGGACTCTATAGAGTCACTAGAAGGAAACTTATAGCATTGGTTCATAATAACAATCATTTGAGCGATTTTTGGCACTGAAGATTGGCTCATCTACATTATGATGCTCTTCGAAAATTGAAGAAATTTGTTTCATTTATTCCCGATGTTCAAGCTTATCATGATGGAGTATGCCCAAGTTGTGTGAATGGAAAGAAAATAAGGGGACCATTCCCCTCTAGTGACAAAAAGACAAATGACATCCTCCATCTCATTCATTATAATATATGTGGTATGATGCCTGTGCATTCTGTTGGTGGTCATATCTACTACATCACCTTCATTGATGACTTTCTAAGAAAGGCATGGATATACTATTTGAATCATAAGGATGAAGCCTTCGAAATGTTCAAGGAGTTCAAATCTTTGATCGAAAATCAAACAGGGAAGAAAATCGAAGTATTCAGGTCTGAAAATGGTGGGGAATACATGTCAAATGAGTTCATAGTATTTTTGAAGAAATAAGGAATCAAGAAGGAAACAATTGTTCCATATTCACCCGAACAAAATGGATAAGAATAAAGGAAGAACAAGTCTATATTAGAAGTTTCCCATGCCATGCTCTGTGATAAAAAGTTGCCAAAGTTCCTTTGGGGAGAAGCAACTCAGCTTGTTGTATATGTTCAAAATAGGGTACCTCATCAAGATTTTGAAAATAAGACCCCCAAATAAATGTTCACAGGTGTCAAGCTTGATATTAGCCATTTATGTATCTTTGGACGCCCCGTATATTTTCATGTGTCGAAGGAAAAAAGGAACAAGTTGGAAGCTACAGGAAGAAAATGAATGTTTGTTGGTTAGAGTGAAAATTATAAATCATTTACAATGTTTATTCCTAGTCAAAGGAAGGTTGAAATTAGCAGAGATGTAACATTTGATGAAGATGCTTCTCTTGGAAAAGTAAAAGACCTTCCTCCACCTCCTCCTCCTGAGAAGAGAAATGATGATAGGGATATTCTAGATGGTTTTCCAGTGCCCGAGTCCAAGATTGATATTGTTGATGATCCCATGGAGCCTATGGATCCCTTAGATCCTCCTCCAAGTGACCCTTTGACTAGGAAGGGACCACTTTGGCTATGCGACACTCTATAGGATGCTAAGAGAAATGTTCCCCTTCAAAGAAAATTTAGAGAAAGGAAGCATTGATGTAGGTATCAGGGATATGTTGTAGTCATGATCAATATGATGCAAGCCAAACCTTTTGCATTGGAAGAAGCCGTAAAAGAATGAGTTTGGAAAATGTTATGTTCGAGGAACATGACTCTATTATGAAGAATGATGTATGGGAGGTTGTGCTGAGACCAAAAGGGAAATCTATGGTGATTTCAAGTGGCTATTCAAGATCAAGCATGGAGTTGATGGTAGCATTGAGAAATATAAGGAAAGGTTTGTGGCTCAAGGATTCTCATTGAATGAGGGAGAAGACTACGGTGATATATTTACACCTACAACTCGATACACAACCATCCATTCGATAGTAACCCTTGGCACAAGTCAAGGATGGACTCTTCCTCAGATGGATGTGAAGACCACATTCCTCCATGGAATATAACACAAAGAAGTGTATGTTGCACAACCACTGGGATTTGAAGTGGAGGATCAGAGAACGCATGTTTGCAGGTTGAAGAAGGCATTGTATGGTTTGAAGAAAACCCCTAGAGATTGGTACACCCACATATATAGTTATTTGATGAAACTGGGATTCACTAGAATCAATGCCAATCTCAATCTCTACTTCAAGGTAGTGCAGGGTATGTTGTTGATTTTTGTTGGGACAGGGTCCCCTGGGGTTGATTTTGAAAATAGTTTTTGTTATTATTGTAAAGTCTCCACATTTTGAGGACTAGAGTGTGAAGGTTGTTAGAAGTCAAAGGGGCTTTAGGAAGGTCAAAGCCCCTTAGTTTGTTAGAAGTTAAGTTGTTTTATGACCTACCCATATTCGCAGACCAAGGTATTGTAAAAAAAGATGATATAAAAAGGAGTCATAGAGAGTCATAGGGGATAGGGAAGAATGAATTGGTAAGCAAGTGATCTAAGCCAAAGGAGTCTTTTTTCTATACATAGGCAAAGGGGAAGGCTCTTGCAGCTGTGTGCATGGAGACCTTGGTAAGTCTGCAGCTAAGAGCATGGACCCCTATAGCTGTGTGCGAGGGAAGGAGTCTGTAATAGAAGATCTTAACATAATAAAGACTATTTTGCAGCAATATCTATGTATCTATATGTTTATGTTTACTTTTGGATTTACTGTGTATTCGCTCTATTTATTTACATTTATTATGAAACATACTTAATAGATGCATGAAAGTGGTAGATCTAGTCAATTACACGATGTTATGAATGTTTAGAACACTTAGTGAAGAGTTTAGATCTGTTATATGTAAGTTGCTATAATTTTTGCGATTCAAGGGTTAGGGTTCACACAAGTTGGAATAAATCCCTAGAAGTAATCGAAACCCATAAAATAGACCTATGGATGCAAAAACCTAGTTCTGTCATCCCCTAATATTGTCTCAGGTGAGATTACAACCTACACTACATAGGTTGTTGTTGAAGGGGCTAGTAGTATAGGGTTTTGTTGGTTAGCACAACTAACTCTGAACCTAGGTCCAAGCTCCCTCAATCCAAAAAATGGTTTTGTTTCCTGGACTGGGATCTATCTGAGGATTATGTGATGAGAAATATGTGGATACTGATTAAGAAAGAGATCAAGAAGTGGATAGATCAGAAGTTGGATGAGTTTGCAACCCAGAAAAACAAGAATCCACGCCTATCAAAGGAAGAGTGGTTGAATAGATACATGTATACAGAAGTACACGAAATTTTCTTCTGCTCTTTTTCATGTGAACTATATGAATGGTTGTCTAAAATGGTGAATAGTCAATGTATGTGGAAGTTAGATAACCTTATTGTAGAGTCTCATTACTATTTTGTTTTTGACACCCTCTCCATCCATTTTTCCTCTTTTCATCATTTCTATCAACTCAAATAAGCAGTAAACTATATACTTTCACATGGTAAGATACTTAGATGTCTTATTTTTCGTATTTATTAATGTGCCTTATTATTAAGTTAAAAGATTGCGATAGCTACAAAATTAATACGATTTTGTAGTTGTTTTGTGATTCTACAGCTATCTCCATGGTTTTGTAGATTCCAATGCACCATCCAAGCAAAGAAGAACATGGGAAGATGGGGATTGATCTCCTCCTATTCACCTGAGCCAAATCATCAAGGAAATCGCCTAGTGGCGTAGTCAAAGAAGCATGTCAATACGCGAATAAACGGAGTAGTGAGAGTTCATATAGATCGCGAATCTTCGATTTTCTTTCCAAATATCAAATCGTAGAGAAACGTTATTACTCCATTATAGATTAGAATTCATATTAGTATTGTTTTAAGTTTTTAAGGCATAAAAGTCTCAATTAGTTGAGCACGAATTCTATATATATAACTCTGCAAATAGAAAGTAGGGGACGCGTATGTAATCTTTGAATGAATGTTTGAAATTTTATAAATTTCTTCCTTTTAATTGAAGAAGTATTCTTGTCAACCTCATGCGTAGTTGGCTGTTAAATTAAAGTTCTAAAACCTGGTTTTTTGCGGAGGGCCCATGCAGATAGTTGAGGTTCAATATTTTAATTTTAGTTTATTCATTTTATTTTCATTATTTCCATAATTTCATTATCGTAGCTTCAATTTCTTTGTAGTCAATTGTTTACAGTCTTTCGTTTGTTGTCTACCATTTCAATCATTTATATGCTTTCTAAAATAGAACCATGTATATAATCTTCTTCTTTTAATAGAAAATACATTTTATTAAATCACATTCCTTCTGTTTTTGCTTTATCATTTCAAAAGTGAATTTTTAATTAAAGTATGGAGATTTTAACATAGGATGGTTTATAAATTCATTCTAGAATAGAAGTAATTCTTTTTTTTAGAGCAGAAATAATTGTCTTTCTAGAACATAACTAGTTTATTCATAGATTTTAGAATAAATTTACTTTTAGTTCTTTTCAAAAAAACAATTTATATTAAAGAAGCTTTGATAGAATTTTCAAAATAGTTTTTCTTTTCCATCACCTTGCATAGTAATTCTTTTGAAACTAACGATAGTCAATTAAATAGGACCATGATAGTTGTTTTTAATTTTATTTTTAGAGTTGGTGGTAGGAATTTAATTATAAATCTTCAATTTCATTAGGAACATAAGAATAGATAAAATCCTTAAAACAAACAAAGTCATGTTAATAAACTAAAAATTTCTTCTAGCTTATATAGTGCACTTACACTTCACAAGTTTACCAACTCTGGTCGATAATTTATGTATGAAATTTAAGAACATTAATTTGACTAAACATTTTAGTGTCATTGCTGGGGAAGTGTAAATAGAAGTCTTGATTTCTTTTAGATAAAAAAATATAACAAACATGCAAAAAAAAAACATGACATGCGTAGGGAAAGAAACTCTAGAGGTAAATTTGTAGGCAGAGGAAAGAAATCAATTCCAAAAATATCACTTACTCCACCACAACCTCGTTGTGCCACACCACCCACAAAAACTCGAATTCCATCCATAGCAGGCAAACATAAACTTCCTGAGGTATTAAGATCTGAAATCCAACCTATCAATTCACCAACTTCATCAACATAAGCCATAATAGAAGAAGATCCCATATCCCCAAAAACAAAAATAATTTTTCAATATTCAACTAGAGAACAAATTCTAGTTCAAGAGTTGGAAGTTGCTACTATAGAAGAGGAAGCAGAAAACTACTTCAAACCATTGATAGAAGAACCACAGGAACTAGAGGAAGTTGAAAAGCCAATCTTAGAACCAAAACCATAATCCTATATTAGTTCTGTAGAAGGGGACAAATAGGTACATAATTTGAATGGTCAACAATCTAGGATTGGAGGAGAAAGAGGAGGTGGAAGACAAGATGGAAGAGGTGGAGGAAGAGGAAGAGGAAGAGGAGAGTATAAATCTAGAAGCCTTTAGATTTCCAATCCTCGATGAAGATACAACCGTAACAATGAAAAATATCTCACCCTCTGTCATTCCAAACTGTCATGGATTAAGGAGTGAAGATCCTGAGACATTTCTCTTTGAATTTGAAGTCTTGTGTAGATCATATGATTATCTACATGATGCTCAAAAGTTGAAATTATTCCTCGCAACCCTTAAAGATGCAACATTAGAATGGTTTATGGGTTTAGGAATAAACTCCATAAGAACATGGGAACAAATGAAAACTACATTCTTAGATAAATATAAGTATTACTGTATGCCCCATAACATTAAAGATGAAGTCTTTAAAATTATAGAAAAAGAATATGAAAATCTAGAAGATTTCGTTGAAAGATTTTCTTACAATGTAAAAAGGGAAAAATGAATAATCTAGATGAGGAAACTTTGAAAGCTCTCTTATTGAAATCCACTAGAGATGAGTGGATTTATCTTCTCAATCTAATGGGTAAGGGAGATATTTCTCAGTTGTCACTATGAGAAATTTGTGATTTGTGCATACACATTTCAAGATGCTAAGCAAGAACTGAGAAAAATCCAAGAGATCCTTTTTATCAGGGATTAATAAATCTATAGCGGGGACGGTAAGTAGAGCATAATTAGGAAATTTGCTTGATAGTTTTAAAACAAATATTTTAGGGAGGCTTAGTGAACAAACTGACATGCTTAAAATACAAAACAAGAAAAATGCTGAAAATGCTGCATTGTCCATTTTTTGCCCTAAGTATAGAAAGAAACATGCCTTGAGAGAATATCCTATTGATTTAAAAAAGTAGAAACTTGTGTTATTTGTGCAGAAAATCATGATACAAAATAATGTCCCTCAATATCAAGTCTTAAAGTTGTTTATCAAGAAGAAGGAGTACCAAATCAGGTAGACCATCTCTGTTTTATTACTAAAAGACCTTGGAAGAATCCACAACCAAATACAGCTCAAGGTTTTAATACTCAACCATTTTCACAATATTCACAAAGTAATTTGACTGCCTCAATTCCTTGGAAATATTGGCCACAACCTTGGGCACAAGGATGGAAAAATCCTTATGGAAAATTCCTTCAATATCCTCAATATCCTCAATTTCCATAATTTCAACAATCATATCCTACTTTTCCTTCACAATATTATCCTCATCCTGTTCAACAAACTCAACCTCACAATGTGAATCCACAACTTTCAATACCATTTCCTCAAAGACCAAATCAATTTCCTACCCAACCACTCCCAAACCCAAATAGTAATAAAAATTCACAACTTGTTTACAATATGGAAGGACACAATTTTCAAGCCTACATGATAACTCCACTAGATCTAAACAATGTTCAACTTAGATCTGGTAGAATATTAGAAAATAAGTCCCCCTCAGTTGTTATTCAAGAAAGTGAAAAAGAAAACTTTGAAGAAGAAAAGTCTCTTAATGAAAAAGAAAAAACTAAAAAACAAGTTACTCCAACACATTCAAATGACTCAACTCCTATTATGGAACAACCTTCAGTATCTGTTTCAAAACCAGCTTTCCTTGAAAGACTAAAAATTGATGAAGGGGTAGAAAAACAAATTTTATTGCCTGATTACGACATGTTAGATGAACTGAATAAATTTTTCATAAAGATTCCTTTAATTCAATCCATTAAGGAAATACCAATTTTCACAAAAATAATGAGGGACTTGATCATAAAAAGACCTGGAAGAAAAAGAAAAGAAATCAAAAGAATCCAACTTGTTGGAAAAATTGCAAATATCATGATGGGTAAAACAACAATTCAAAAATATCTTGATCTAGGAAGTTCCATTGTGAAAACACATATCAATGGTGTGGAAATACCTAATACATTGATTGATGTAGGAGAAACCATAAATATCATGAGTAAACAAACTATGAATCAATTAAAACTTTGTAATCTTCAATATATGCCTACACTATAACAATTGGAAGATAGATTTGTAATCAAACCTGATGGTGTATTAGAAGACATATATGTATCCTTACATTCTTGGGAATACCTAGTTGATTTTATTATTTTAACACCCAAGAATAACTTAGGAGGACATCCATTGATTCTAGGAAGACCATGGCTAGCTACAACCAATGCTTTTATAAGTTGTAGGTCTGGTGATATGTTCATTTATGATGGGAGTACAACAAAGAAATTCACACTGTATCCACCAACAAAAACAACAGTAGAGGTTGAAAATGAAGAATGGATAGATGATGAATTTGATATAAGACCAATCTTTGCTACTTCAAAAATAGATGAAGAAGATAAAATTTTAAATTTAATGGAAAATAATGAATATTCATCATATTGTGAATCTAGTTAGAATTTTCAAGAACAATGAAATATTGAGTATTTATCATCTTGTCAACTATCTTTGCATTCTATGGAAAAATTTGGCAATTCTACAATTGAAATATTCCAAGGAAAAAATAAAGAATTAATCAAGATTTTACAAGAACATTCATCTGCTCATGCATGGGAATATATTGACATGAAGGGAATTGATCCTAATACTTGTAAACATCATATATACATTGAAGAAAATTCCAAACCAATTCGACAACCTCAAAGAAGAATGAGTCCAAATCTTGTAGAATTTTCTCTACAAATCAGCTAGCTCACTAATATCATGTAGAAATTTCTCTTGCAGATCAAACTGATATATGCAATGTACTAAAGCATAATACTAGATCTACATCTACCATAAACCGAGCAGAAGCTTAATTGAACATGAGCAACATCAAGCATGAACAGATATAACTGAGAATGAGAATTAATAAACCATAACATAGAAGATATAACCTGGGGAAAGCACCAGCCTAAAACCCCATCTCTGTATTATCAATCAAGTGGAAATCCTCAATAACATACAAAAAGAATCAGCTCAAAAGTTATCTTTCTCCCTCTGTACTCTGATGATGTAGCTCATGGACTATCTAGACCTATATATATAGGCTCCACAAGTCCTCCAAGCTCCTATTTCCTTGCACAGTTTTGATTGGGGTCCAATGTCATAACATGTGTTAATTGGCCATATCATACCTGCTGTAACCTCAGGTCCAACTACGCAATCCATAAGGAATAATATTCCTTCTGCATGCAAGGAATATTCACCAAGGAATATCCTAGCAACTGATAGTACATTGTCCCTCCATCTGATCTCAACTAGGTCTCTATCTCAACTGACATGCATGAGTTATCCATGAGTGAATCTTCAGTTATTTGAAAATACCAGTTGTTACATGCATGCAAGCATTAACTAACTAAACTTTCATTAATTTAACAAACTGTTAAATTAATCTAACTGGACTTGACTCAGTTAACTGAGCCAACTATTTACAACTCATCCTCATCCTTTAACTGATGGTTAAATCCCTCAATCAAGGGAGAAATTGTTGCATGTCCTCACATAGACTTCAAGTTCATAATTCCTTAACTAATTAACTCAAACTGAATTAATTAATTGATTTACAAACTGCTGTAAATATCAAATTCGAATTTTACTTCCTATTTCTAGTCTAGGGACTAACTAAAATAGGAATCCACACTGAACTGCTAAAAATATAACTTCTATTTTTAGCACTTCCATTTTTCATTCCCTGTTGCCCAATCTAGCATTGGTACCCAAACTGCTATTTTTAGAAGTGTTATTTTTAGCACTTCTATTTTTAGCAATTTCTTGTTGCCATTTTTCAACACTCCCTCTCAACAAGAAAGGCTTCCTCTCAAACCTGATCCTGTACCTTCGGAATGTTCTGCATGCAACACATCTACCAAGTGTGGTTGCTCCAGCAACTTTCAGAACAAAAAAATTCTCCCAATTGAACTCTCTGTTGGGCTAGAAACATACTCTGATGCTGAAGCTCTACTTGCTGCTGACAAGTGCTCCCTCTCTAACCTCTGTGCTACTGCAACATCTCCATGCGTCTTGCATCATTGCACACCTTTCTGTGCTATCCTGCACTGTGCAACACACTTGTGCCTCCCGCATTGTTGCAGCCTGCTAGCTCTGCGCTATCCTGGGATTCCCTTCGCTGTAGCTCTCTCTGCCGCTCCATCCACATCTATCTCTACCCAATTAGTTAGTTCTTCTACTCCTCATCGGGGCTCCCATAGCAAAGTCGAATCAAAGTGGTTGGGTACCTCAAGGGTCCTGCCCCTCCCCCTTGGGATGATCACTCCACATCGCCCCACCTCCTACTTGGAGGTACGGTTGCATGTGATCCCTCTGCCCACTTGGCTCGAAGTTACCCCCTACTGGAGGTCTCTGCATGAGTAGATGTCTCTACTCAGTCTCCTCTCAGCTTCCCCTATTGTGGCTGCTCCACAACCTCTTGAGGCTGTTGCACCAATCGTGGCTCCTCCATAATCATCTAAGACTTCTTCTGGCGCTACATTTTGAGGGGTAATATACTCTCCCTCTCAACCACCAAGTCTCCCTCAGTTGCCTTGCTACTCAAGGCTTTGCATGCATCTTGAACCTCAAGAGCATACAGGTTCTTGACCCGTGAACCAAAGTGCTTCACCTGTCTAGTGATGATGTGTCTAAGGAAAACCTTTCCCTTACTGAAAACTACATCATAGCCTCTATCTTATAGCATCGTGATAGACACCAAGTTTCTTTTCAGTCCTAGTATGTACTTGACATCGGTCAAGGAAAGGCAAGCTCCATGCTCCCTCTAAAAAATAACCATGCCTACACCCGGGACACTATACTTTTCATCATTACCCGAGATCTTTCTCCTCCAAAGTACTAAACAAACTCTTGTCATTGTTCATGTGGAAAGAAGCTCCACTGTCAAGAAACAAACCACTTCCCACCATGGATGAAACCATGCATGCGAAGAGTGTGAAATCCAACTTGATCTGTGAAGCAAGTGCCTCACCTTCAGATCCTTCCCCGAATCCCTTCTTGGATTTCCTTTGTGGACAATTTGTAACAAAATGGCCCACCTCATGACAACGAAAGCGTCACACTTTTGATTTTTCAAACTTCTTCCCACCATGGGAGGAACTGGACTTGGAAAGAGAAACCTTCTCCTTCTCCTTCCCCTTCTTCACCTTACTCGCTAGGGAACAATTTTCTTCATTGTCCATGGATGAAGAACCATCTTTGGTGCTTCTTCTTATCTCCTTCTACATCAAATCTGACCAAAGTCATTCCCAATCTAGCAGTTTCTCTCTTCCATTAACCGAGTCTCGGTAGCTATGCCAGCTCTTAGGAAGACCGAGGAGTGCAAGACTCACCATGTCATCATCAGAGGTCATGATCCCTACACTTCCAAGCTCATCCCTGCATGAGGTGAGCTTGTTCAGATACATAGAGATCATGTTCCCACTTTCACACTTGATCTTTCGAAGTTTGTCCTTTAGTGCTAGCTTCCTCTGATCACAGCTATTCTTATAAAGATCTTTCAATGTTTTCCACATCAAAAATGGAGTCTCCTTCCCATTGAAGCTCGAGACAATGTGATCTCAAATTCCCTCCAAGAGGATTCTCCTAGCTCTAGCCACACACTTCTTCCATTCCGCCAGTTGAGTAGCATCAGTTGGCTTATGGACTTCCTAATCAATGAAGTCCTTTAGACCATTATCTTCTAATACTGCCTCCATGCGATCCTTCCAAGCTATATAATGTGAACTGCCATTAAGGGCATATTTGAGTCTCAAACCATAGAGCGCCAACGGTGAAATAGATGTGATAAGAACTCAATTCAATATTCAGAAACCACAAACTTCAACTTCTCCCTTCTTGTATATTTTTCTTCCTTAATCACCTGTGCTCTGATACCATGTAGAATTTTTTCTACAAATCAACTAGCTCACTGATATCATGTAGAAATTTCACTTGCAAATTAAACTGATATATGCAATGTACTAAAGCATAATACTATATCTACATCTACCATAAACTTAGCGGAAGCTTAATTGAACATGAAAAACATCAAGCATGAACAAATATAACTGAGAATGAGAAGTAATCAACCATAACATAGAAGATATAACCTGGGGAAAGCACCAGCCTAAAACCCCATCTCTGTATTATCAATCAAGTGGAAATCCTCAACAACATACAAAAAGAATTAGCTCAAAAGCTATCCTTCTCTCTCTGTACTTTAATGATGTAGCTCATGGGCTATCTAGGCTTGTATATATAGGCTCCACAAGTCCTCCAATCTCCTATTTCCTTGCCCAGTTTTGATTGGGGTCCAATGTCATAACATGTGTGAATTGGCCATATCATACCTGTTGTAACCTCAGGTCCAACTACGCAATCCATAAGGAATAATATTCCTTTTTCATGCAAGGAATATTCACCAAGGAATATCCCAAAAACTGATAGTACATTGTCCCTCCATCTGATCTCAATTGGGTATCTGTCTGAACTAACATTCATGAGTTATCCATGAGTGAATCTTCAATTATCTGAAAATATCAATTGTTACATGCATGCAAGCATTAACTAACTGAACTCTCATTAATTTAACAAACTGTTAAATTAATCTAACTGGACTTGACTCAGTTAACTGAGCCAACTATTTACAACTCATAATTACAACTCATCCTCATCCTTTAACTAATGGTTAAATCCCTCAATGAAAGGATAAATTGTTGCATGTCCTCACATAGACTTCAAGTTCATAATTCCTTAACTAATTAACTCAAACTGAATTAATTAATTAATTTACAAACTAATATTAATATCAAATTCTAATTTTACTTCCTATTTCTAGTCCAGGGATTGACTAAAATAGGAATCCACATTAAACTACTAAAAATAGAATTTCTATTTTTAGCACTTCCATTTTTCATTCCTTATTTCCCAATCTAACACTAGTGCCCAAACTGCTATTTTTAGCAGTGCTATTTTTAGCAATTTCTTGTTTCCATTTTTCAACAAATCTAAGGGAGATTGTTGAGGAAGAACTACAAAAAATGTTGAATGTCAATTTCATCTATCCAATATCAAACAGTCAATGGGTTTCACCCTTAGTAATTGTCCCTAAAAAGAATGGAAAATGGAGAGTGTGTATTTTATTATATACCTAGGGGGGTAATATGGGGTACCAAGGGAGGTACCCAAGGTAATAATGTAATAATGGGATGGGCCATAGTAATAAATAAGGTGGTTAACCCATGTCATGTAGGGGACCACAAGTAGTTAACAATAATGTAAGGGGCCCATGGTATTAGTTGATGGTATGAGGAAACCATGGTAATGATGCATGGTATTGT
>APFE031449864.1:13989-51763 GCA_000404065.3 Pinus taeda | reverse complement strand
AGGAGTGAATGTATGGTGTTGCCCTACCTCAAGGGTTTGATCAATAAAGCATTTCTATCTTATTTCTTGGGTTTATTTGCATTATCTTATACTTTCTTATCAGATCTATAATATCTTGAATTAGATCTACAACATGTGGTATCAGAGCTACAACATATTTACTATAGGAATTTAATAAAGCCACTTTAAAAGATCACTTTCCACTCCCTTTCAAAGATCACATTTTAGATACATTGGCAGGAAAGAAATATTTTTCATTTTTAGATGGTTTTAGTGGGTATAACCAAATCCAAATAACCCCAGAAGACCAAGATAAAACTACATTTACCTACCCATGGGGAACTTATGCCTACCAAGTACTTCCTTTCAGATTATGTAATGCTCCTACAACATTCCAAAGAGAAGCATTAGGCATTTTATCTAAACTAATTCATGGCTGTGTGGAAGTGTATATGGACAATTTTACAGTTTATGGAAATTCTTTTGAATAAGCTCTTAAAAATTTGGAAAAAGTTCTCATCAGATGTAAAGAGAAAAACCTCTCATTAATTCATGAAAAATGTTTTATGATGTTTAATGAGGGAATTGTTTTAGGAGACCATATTTCATGAAATGGAATTAGAGTGGACACATCTAAAGTAGAAGTTATTTCTGAATGATCAATTCCAACCTGCAATGAGATGTTAGAAGTTTTCTTAGTTTCATTGGTTATTATAGAATATTCATAGAAAACTTTACAAAAATTGCATCTCCACTTTTCAAACTGCTCACAAAAGACTGTGAATTCAATTGGAATCCTGATTGCCAAAAGGTCTTTAAATCATTAAAAGAGAAATTCTCTGAAGCACCCATTCTTAGAGGACCAAATTGGAAATCATCTTTTCATATTTCGACTAATGCTTCAGACACAAATTTAGGAGTTGTACTATGACAAAAAGACTTAACTCCATATGCCATTTATTACACCAGTAAAAATTTGACTCCTACATAGTTAAATTATACTGTCACAAAGAATGAGTTTTTAATTGTTGATCACGCCATAAAAAAAATTCAGACATTATATTATTGGCTATGAAACTTTTTGTACATACCAATAATTATGCAAGTAGATACTTAATGAATAAAACAATCACTAATGGCAGAATCATTATATGGTTGTTTTTGTTGCAAGAGTTTAACATTACTATTTTGGATCAACATGGAAAAAAAATATAGTTTCTGACTTTTTATCAAGGATTCAAAATGATAACAATGATATGCCTGTAGAAGATAATTTTCCCGATGAATATATTTTTGTAGTATCTACTAAATCTCCATGGTTTGCAGATATTGCTAACTATTTGGCTATAGGAAAATTACCATCATACTTGTCTCCTCGAGAAAAGAAGAAGGTAATTCAAATTAGTGCATCTTATTCATGGATAAATGAATAATTATATAAAACATGCCCAAACCTGATCATCTGAATGTGTGTTAGAGAAGATGAAGTACCAAAGATACTAAAAGATTGTCATGATGAGCCATGTGGAGGACACTTGGCTGACAAAAGAACTTCTTACAAAGTCCTTCTCTTAGGACACTATTCGCCTTCTCTTTTTAAGGATGCCAAGGAGTATTTTAAGAGATGTGGTAGTTGTCAAAGGATGGGGAAACCTGTTCCTTTTGATGAAATGCCTCTACAACCTCAGGTACTTATTAAGCCTTTTGAAAAATAGGCTCTTGATTTTTTTGGTCCAATCAATTCACCTTCGAGACAAAAAAGGTACATTCTTGTTTGCACTAATTATGTTACAAAATGGGTAGAAGCTAAAGCACTTCTTTTTTATACTGAAAATGTTGTAGTTTCATTTATTTTTGAGGATATTTTTACTCATTTTGTGTCCCAAGAGAAATTGTAACAGATCAAGGGAATCAATTCACATCCAAGTTGGTACATAAGAAAATGAAGGAATAAAAAATCAAACATCGAAAGTCTACTCCATATCATCCTCAAGAAAATAGATAGGTGGAGTCTACCAATAAAGTCATTGAAGCAATTCTCACCAAAACTGTGCATTTTCATAGAAGAGATTGGACAGAAAAGCTTCTAGAAGCTTTATGGGCATACCATACCACATGGACAAATACTACAGGGCATACTCCTTATGAGCTTTTCTATGGAAAACAAGTCTTGTTTCCTATTGGCAATTCTCACCAAAACTGTGCATTTTCATAGAAGAGATTGGGTAGAAAAGCTACTAGAAGCTTTATGTACATACCATACCACATGGAAAAATACTACAGGGCATACTCCTTATGAGCTTTTCTATGGAAAACAAGTCTTGTTTCCTATTGGAAATTCTCACAAAAACTGTTCATTTTCATAGAAGAGATTGGGCAGAAAAGATTCTAGAAGCTTTATGGGCATGCCATACCACATGGACAAATACTACAGGGCATACTCCTAATGAGCTTTTCTATGGAAAACAAGTCTTTTTTCCTATTGAGTTTCAAGTCAAAACTTTCAAGACAATAATAAAATTGGGTCTTGATCTTTCAGAGGCACAAAAACAAAGAATGGAGCAACTAGATGAACTTGATGATATAAGGAAAGATGAAATACAATGAATCAATCTAGCTCAACAACAGAGATCCAAATGGCATCACAAATATATCAAAGAGATAAATTTACAGCCAGGAGATTGGGCATTATTGTTTGATTCAAAGTTCAAAGATTTCCAAGGGAAATTTCAAACTCAATGGCTTGGGCCTTATGAGATTGAAACAGTCTTTGATAATGGTGCAGTTAGGATCATAACTATTAATGATAAATGACCACTTTTCATGTGAATGGTCATTTACTGAGAATCTATCATAAGCCATTGACCAAGGAAGAATTTATCAAATATTTGCAAGATAATACCGATTTAAAGTTGGTGAAGAAGGATTTTCCTTCTTCAAAAAGTATTTTTCTTTCTCATAATAATAATAATAATAATAATATTTATAAACTTGAAAACCAACAATGGTTGGCATGTTTATATAGAATATCTAAGGTGAAAATCAATTTTTTACACCTTAAATTTTCCTCACATATGTTCTAAATCCATTTTCTTTTATCCCACGCTTTTCTTTTCAAGAAAAAAATAGCTACAAAATTATTGAGTTTTTGCAGCTCTAACATATTTTTGTAGCTAATTTGATAGAAATTTCTGATGGAATAATTGAAAGAGTGACTGACTCCCTCCACTACAAAGAACCTGAAAACAATACAAAGGACAACAACCAAAGGTTAGAAATCAATAATTCAAACGTATGAAACTCTTTAATTTGATAATAGGGATCAAAAACATTAAATGTATGAATTATATAAAAATCGTACTACCAAAATTCAAAATCATTATTACTAAGAGTTGATAGTATCGTGTCAAATCGAATATAATCTACCATTCACTCCTCATCATTATACTTATGCTCCAACCCACATCCCGATTTTGTTGATCTGATCGCCAAAATCATGCTCATTCATGCTCTCAATGGTTAGATTTTGTCACACTTCTTTATGCCCTTACCACTTACACTCCCATCATTCACACTCTAATCCTCATCACTCTAATACCGTTTGCAACCCTCATGCCCTATCAAACAAATAGTCTTGAGACAAAGCTTCTCAACCATGGGGGTTATAGTCAGAACAGAACCAGCAGGAGGGGAATTTTTAGAAGGATATCCATAGACAAGAGAATTATTACAGAAAGCATAGTGGCTGGAGTTTGTAGATAAATTTGATGGTTTCCATAAAGAAGTAACAAAATCCTTTGCCAGAGCTTTTGATGGGGTGGAAATCGAGATAGGGGACATAAAATTTATAGTAATAGATTCCTTTATTTCCAAAGCTACTGGATTGCCTCGAAGTGGAGAAAAATGGTTTAAAAACAAAGGTATTGAGAGGAAGGAATGGAAGAATTTTCTTAAGAACCCTAGCATGAACACCACCATTTTCAAGAAGGTAATTCTAAGCACAACATTGAAAAGTAAGTGGAGAAAGTCCCTAATGAATCCTAAAGTACTTACCAAGAGGTAAGTACCTAAAGTCCCTGAAAGCTTGGATTAAAATTATTTTGTGCGAGAAAAGGGTTATACCAGTGAATTGATGTTTATAAGAGACTTGAAGGGAACTACGCGAAGAGGAAAGGCATTCAAAAGAGATCTAGATTGAGGTGCTGAGTACAGTCCTCTGTTGGGAGCATTTGATAGTGATGAAGAAAATAATATTCTGAAAATGCCTCAAGGTGCACCACATATGATAAATTAGGGTATCCTAGGAATAGCACATCCATCCACTCCACCTCCACCATCATCTCTGCCTCACACACCTCCACCTACACCTCCACTTCCACCTCCACCTCATCTATTC
Source organism: Pinus taeda (assembly GCA_000404065.3). Lineage (NCBI taxonomy): Eukaryota > Viridiplantae > Streptophyta > Pinopsida > Pinales > Pinaceae > Pinus > Pinus taeda. The sequence goes on along the minus strand of APFE031449864.1, from coordinate 47,367 downwards.
AATATTGCAAACATTATGAAGATGCCCATATTCAAGGGTTTGGGGACAGAAGACCCTGAACAATTTTGGTTCATAGCAGATTCTGTGTGGAAGTCATAGCAGATAACAGATGATGACTTGAAGAAAGCACAGCTGGTCGAAACATTGCAATATAGAGTGCTAAGATGGTATATCAAGTATTGTTCGACTCATCCAATTGTGATGCTGAAGGATACGAAGGATGCACTAAATAATGAATTCAAGAAGCCTAAGTCGCGATCCCAGTCAGTAACAAAAGTCAAAGTGATCTAGTAGAAGGTAAATGAGTCTACGTGGGATTTCGATCAGAGGTTGAAATGTTTGCTGCAGCAGGTTAATATGCAGATCACGGATGACCAACATAAGGATTGGTATATTTATTCTCTATTACCCCATTTGATATTGCTACTATCACAACAGAAGATTGTAATGCAAGTTGAGGCACTAGAGATTGCTATGAAATTGGAAGCCTCACCTATTCAAGATACGAACCAAGGAGTACAACAGATTCAGTCACAGTTGGCTAGCCTCCATATGGAGTTGTAGAGCCTTAAGAAGGGAAACGAAGTCCAGAATGACGTCTTCCCAAAAGTATGGTGTTTGAAATGTAAAGGCCATGGTCATGACAAGGATCATTGCTTAGTGTATCATAATTATCTTGTTGGGGGAGGTATTTTCCCTTTGAAGCTAGAAAATATGCTGGGATGAGTACAGGTGTGGTACCTTGGTGAATTATTTGTCATATCACAGGAAAACATAGAACGGATAATTGTCATTTATTGCAGAAGTTTGTGCAGACTCCCCAGCAGCTGTTCTGTAATTTCTGTAAGTCTGTGGGTCATGACGAGCACAATTTCTGAAGCTATGAATTGATGATGGAAAAAATACCAACATATAGAGTACATATGGAGGCACGTCCTCAGGCTCAAGGTGAAACTGTAGCATGTGGAGGATTTCAAGGATGAGGAAGAGGATCAAGAGGAGGAGCTGGAAGAGGTCATAGCCAAATCATTTGTTACAATTGCAGAGAACCAAGTCACTTCGCGCGAGATTGTTAGAATCCAACGCACCCCTCATGTCAATATTGTCGATAATTTGATCATGTCATAGAAGATTGTCCCGTTCTCATCATGAAGATGAAAGAAAAGAAGACTCAAACTCAGAAACCTACTTAGAACATTCAAATGATGAGATCAGAACTGTGTGAAGATGGACCCAGTGTTAATATTGTTACGGGAAGTGGGATAGCTACCAAGGAGGATAAAGGGAAAAAACCAGAGGAAAATGTATGGGTTCACAAGGCTGCTGACAAGGAGGTTGGATTTGATGTGAATAAAGTAAAGGAAACATTTATGGAGGCAAAGAGAAGCTTTGAAGATGCAGGAGATTCTATATCGAGGACTCAAAGTATGCACATGGAGAAGCTTAAAGGAGTCAATACGACACAAGAAACATATCCATCATTTTTGGCATCTTTCTTACAGACTTGCATGAAACACCTGAGGGACCAAAAAGAAGTAGAGGGACTACAAGAGTTGATAGATAATTGCATTGGAAAGGATAAACCACTGCCAAAATAGTGTGAAGTGCATAAGGTGGACAAAGGTAAGAAAAGGACTGGTCATGAAATGAGACTGACTGCCTAGATTGGAGAATTCGAAATAAACCAGGTAATACTTGATTTGGGGTCTGATGCAAATGTTTTGTCGAAGAAAACCTGGGAAAGAATGGGAAGGCCAACACTACAGTGGTCCCCGATCTAACTAAGAATGGTGAAGCAACAAATTATTATTCCTATGGGGTGCCTACATGGGGTGACAGTGGATATTAAAGGGCCGCGTGCCATAGCCAATTTTTGAAGTGATTGAAATAGTGGACAACAATAATCCATACCTGACACTAATTGGAATTGATTGGGCATTTCATATGAATGCAGTCATCAACCTTAAGAAGCGTAATATGAAATTTGAAAAGAAGGTACTAAGGGCTATTATTCCATTGGATCCGGTCGAGGCTATGCGATATTGAGAAAACCTATAAGCTGTCTGCACGAGATGAGGATTGGATCAACCCTACGGTGGATGGGCAAGAAGGACAACTCCTGCAACTCAAATTCAAATGAGGAGCATGAGCACTCATAGAACCGATTACATGAGGTATCATCGTTGTGATGAAACATGCTTACTAAGTCACTCTGATGTATATCCACCGAGGTATGCAACTTACCATATTATGTTGGTTTAGAAGATATCAATTTATTTTTGGATAAATTTGAATGATATGTACTGGAGGAACATCGGTTTCGAGCACTAGACATCGCACTGCGAGCTATGCCTACCAGATGGTGGGGTACGCATAATAAAAGATTTGTAGATTGGAAGGAATATTGACAGATGATGAAGCTGCAGCTTGGGTATGCCAATATCCACATTATGTAGAAGTATACATGAAAGGACAATACGCGCAAGTGTTTGGCTTGATGGACAAAATCATGGGGAGAAGAACCATAGCCAGAATGGGTTCACATATTCTGTTTCACTTTGGATACGATTCCGATGAACTCGTATCTACAAATAGAGCTGCGACATGGAACCGCAGAATGGGATGTTCTAAAGGAAATTTTTCTGCTCACTTTTAGCTTTGAAGATAGATTTGAGTGTATTGTTGAAGCATTATAGGAGATCAAAGCTGCAATATTCAGAATGCCTGAAGAACCTGTCGCATGAGTACAACCAAACTGGAGTATGTAGCTACACCATGCGCTTGAATGTTACAATGCGACCACTCAGGAAGGCGGAGAGGATCCTAGGAACATCAATATTCTTGAGTCAGAAGGACAATGCGAAGTCACAGGGCCTTAGGTGAAAGTCCCTGGTATCTCAAATCCCTTGAAGGCCAAGAAGGTACATATTGGATCAGAAGCGCAGCCGAAGTTTGCAAAGATAGGTGATTATTGGGACGAAGGCTGATGAGCCTCTAAATTAGACATAAATTAAAGGCCCATGCCTCTCAATTAAACATAAATTAAGGCCTATGGCCATCCTTCAACACATTAAACCTCTCTTTTGGCATTAGATAATGTATTTTTAAATTTAATATATTCATTAGGAAGGTTTATGAATAATTTCATATTTGTGCCTAATATTATTTATTTTTGTGGAATATTATGATAATATTGGGTAGATTATGAAGATTTGGAGGAGGAGATAATTTAGGGACTTTCTCCCTACTACAGGAGGACCACTATTAAATAATAAATCAACAAGATATTATGGAATTATGGCACATATAGTGGAACTCCAATGATTGATAAAATCTAGGAATGTGTTCCCTGCCATTTAATGCAAATTCCAGTATTGGGAACCAAATCCACTAATCAAGGGATTTTGGTGGGGAAAGCTTCCTCCATTCATGGGGAATTATTCCTAATAATTTTGTATAAGTACCAAGTCGAATTATCCTCTAGGGAGAGATTTTTATTAGCGTTCTTGTGGAGAGAACTCGTATTTCTGCAGCTCCATTGTATTTTCTTGCAGGGATGTAATTGTATTGATGAAAATAATGAAGATTGGTGTCATGTTCAGCTTTTAAATCTTGTTCTGCTGCATCGGTCTCTGAGTTTCTTTGGGCTTGGTCATCCTAGGATCCTCAGAGCCCTTTTGTATCATTTCCTTTTCTTCTTGTCACTTCTTATTCACATGCATCTCTTCTTTTTATTTCTTTATATTTCTGAATTTAGTATTAATGATTTCTTGTTATAGGATTGGTTAAATGGCTGATGTATGTTACTTTGCAGGATCACAAGAATAATTTCATCCTTGGAAAAGCTTTGGAAGGTCATAGTAATCATTGAGCTACTAGGATTAGCTTTCTTATTCCCAAATCTAGATTTCTAGAACTCCTTTGTGGCAAAGAACAGTAAATTTCTACTATTTTTTAGAGCATGCTAACGAGATTCAGTCGAGTTAGTTCTATTTGAATTAGATCAAAAAAAAATTCTAGTTAATAAAAAAAATTACCCCATTTCATTTGAACTTGATTAGGTTAGGCATTTTATAGATTTACCAGCACACTAGTTCTCGAATTTCTAGTTTTTCGACTAGTAATTTTTTTGCTATTTTTTAGCGTGGGTTAACAGAGGTATTTTTGAGTGATTCCACTTGGAATGGGGACCTAAGACATCATAGTCAATAAAAAAGTTTGTTCCATCCAATTTGGATTTGATTTTCTTGGTCAATCGATGAATCATAATTTCGTATATTAAATTTGTAACATCTTGTAGTAAAACATGGGATCTTGTAGGAGAACTAGGGGATCTTGTAGGAGAAGTAGTACATTCTATAGGAAATCCTGTAGCGGCTTGTTTTGAACCCGAATTGAGAAAAATCATCATTGAAGCTGGGATTAGGTCCCTAATTGACCTCCAAGCCATCAAAATAATTGTACCCCTATTCCTCCACACTTGTCTCCCCTGCCAAAGATCAATGAAAGATTAGCATTTGCATTTATAAAGAAAAAAGATTTAAAAAATGAGTTCTTTTATATTTACACATGCACACAACAATTAGTACTCTCTAAATCATATTTCATGCTTAGAATACTTAAAACATCACATGTGACAAATAGGGTTAAAATAGGGTTCTTTTGCAAGAAAAGTGTGTTAATAAGTAGATAGAGGATTTCATGTTACTTTACAAGCATTTTTAAATTCAGTCTTTCATTCCTACAAATAGGTAACATTTCTTTTCTCTCACGACAACAAAGGAAGGACACATTGTATGCTGCACATATAGTGCTGATACCTCTTAAGTTTGTATGAACCCCGGGTTGATAATTAAATTTGATAGCCTTGGGAGTTGCAACATTCTTGCTGCAATACCGAGGCTCATCACTTTTTGGCAACATTGATGGGGAGGTGTCAAAGTATGCATTGTTTTCTTCCGTAGTTGATTCATTTCTTTTTAATTTTTGCAAAAACAAAAATATTTGCATTAGGTATATTCCATTTCAAAAATAGAAAAGTGCATTGCATTAGTGTTTTCATTCAATCATAAAAACAAAAACAAAAAATCTCCAACACCAACCCACCCCACCATTTGATCACATGGTGTAATAAGAGCCACATCACCATTGACTTTTGCAGGTAGAAGAAGAAGATGGCAAATAATACAGAAGAAATTGATGGAGATGATGACAATGAGGAAGATCCTCTCAAATTTCCAATTTAGGATACTGAAGGTAGTGTGAAAATGAAGAACATCCCTCCATCTTTTCTTCCAAAATTTCATGGTCTAAGGTCAAAGGATCCAAAAACCCTTCTCTTTGATTTTGAAATCCTTTGTAGATCTTATGGTTACTTTTAAAAACTAAAAAATTGAGATTGTTTCCAACAACATTGAAGGATATAGCTCTTAAATGGTTTATGAGTTTAGGGACTAATTCAATACGATCATGGAATGATATGCAAAAGATATTTTTAGAAAAATATTAAGATCATGATCTTAAAGAAGAAATATTTAGAATGAACCAAAGAGAAGATAAGAGTCCAGTGGATCTAATAGAGAGGTTCATGTATAACGTTAAGAGGGAAAAACTACATCATTTATAATTTGAGACACTAAAAGCCCTCTTACTTAGAACAATTAGGGATGAATGGATTAATCTCCTCGAACTCGTGAGTAGAGGTGATGTATACCAATTACCACTTGAACAAATTTGCGAAAAATGCAAACACATATCAAGAGGAAGGGCAAGAGTAAGTCAATTAACATCCAGATTGGTAAGTCAAGTTAAACTTGGAATTTTTTTTTAATGACTTTAAAACAGAAATTCTTAGCAATCTAACCAAACAAGTATAAATGTTAAACAGGGGATCCAGTAGGAGAACTAGCGGATCTTGTAGGAAATTTTGTAGCGGCCCGTTTTGAGCCTGAATTGAGCAAAATCATCATTGAAGCTAGGATTAGGCCCCTACTTGACCTCTAAGCCTTAAAAATCATTGTACCCCTCTTCCTCCACACCTGTCTCCCCTGCCAAAGATCAAGGAAAAATTATCATTTGCATTTATAAAACAAAAAGATTAAAAAAATGAGTTCTTTTACATTTATAGATGCACACAGTAGTTAGTACTATATAGATAAGATTTAATGCTTATATTAGTTAAAAGATCACATGTGACAAATAGGGTTAAAATAGGGTCCTTTTGCAAGCAAAGTGTGTTAATAAGCAGATGAAGGATTTCAATTACTTTACAAGAATTTTTAAATTCAGTCTTTCGTTCCTGCAAATAGGCAACATTTCTTTTCTCTCATGAAAACAAAGGAAGGACCCATTGTATGTTTCACATATACTACCGATACCTCTTAAGTTTGTAAGAACCTTAGGTTGATAATTAAAGTTGGTTGCCTTGGGAGTTGCAACATTCTTGTTGCAATACCAAGGCTCATCACCTTTTGGCGCCATTACTGGGGAGGTGCCAAAGTATGCATTGTTTTCTTCCATAATTTATTCATATCTTTTTACTTTTTGAAAAAACAAAAATTATTTTCATTAGGCATATTTCATTTCAAAAATAGTAAAGTGCGTTGCATTGGTGTTTTTATTCAATCATAAAAACAAAAACAAATCTCCAACACCAACCCACACCCCCATTTGATCACATGGTGCAGTAAGAGCCACATCATCATTCACTTTTGCAGGTAGAATAAGAAGATGGCAAATAATGTAGAATAAATGGATGGAGATGATGACAATGAGGAAGATCCTCTCAAATTTCCCATTCAATATACTGAAGGTAGTGTGAACATGAAGAACATCCCTCCATCTTTTCTTCCAAAATTTCATGGTGTAAGGTCAGAGGACCCAAAAACCATTCTCTTTGATTTTGAAATCCTTTGTAGATCTTATGGTTACTTCTTAAAAACAAAAAAATTGAGATTGTTTCCAGCAAAATTTAAGGATAGAGCTCTTAATTGGTTCATGATTTTAGGGACTAATTCAATAAGATCATGGAATGATATGCAAAAGATATTTTTAGAAAAATATAAAGATCGTGATCTTAAAGAAAAAATATTTAGAATGAACCAAATTAAATATGAGAGTCGAAAGATCTAATAGAGAGGTTCATGTATAACATAAATAGGGAAAAACTACATCATTTAGGATCCGACACACTAAAAACACTCTTATTTAGAACAATTAGGGATGAATGGATTAATCTCCTTGATCTCATGAGTAGAGGTGATATATACCAACTATCATTTGAAGATATTTGTGAAACATGCAAACACATATTAAGAGGAAGGGCAAGAGTAAGCCAATCAACATCAAGATTGGTAAGTCAAGCTAAAATTGGCAATTTTTTTGATGACTTTAAAACATAAATTTTTAGCAATCTAACCGAACAAGTAGAAATGTTAAGAATACAAAATGAGAAAAAAGAAGATGTTGATATTTGTGTTGTCCATGTAGAACCACATGATCATAAATGTTGCTCCTCATTACCAAGGTTGAAAGAAGTTTACCAAGAGGACAATGGAGCAAGTAATTGCCAATGTAGCTATGTTATGTAGCTCCAAGAGGACCATGGAAACTTAGTCAACCTAGTATGATGCAAGAGCCTAATTCACAACTTCAAGGTTATGCATATCCATCTCAAAGTAATTGGAACACACCCTTTCCTTAGCAACATTGGCCATCTCAACCCCAAAACCAATCTTGGCAAGGAACTTATGGGAGCCATCCAAAATATCCTCAGTATTTTCCTCAATATCCTCCATACCCAACTCTATGTTATCCCTACCATTCATCTCCACCACAACCACAACCTAAACCTATACCACCATTTCCAAACCCACACATTGAAGTAGCTCATCCTTCTTACAATGCTGTGGTACAACACTTCCAAACATCTCCGCTTGAGCTCAATGGTATTCACCATAGCTCAGGAAGAATATTGCAAAAAAGAGATTATCTTGATATCATTGAAGGACCACATCCAGAAGAAGAAGATTCAAATGATAAGACCAAAGAATAATGGGCTGCACTTGATGAAGAGCAGACATCAAAATCAGAGATCGAGAGAGTTCCCTCATGGTTACCATCAAATCCTCCATGTATTCAAGAGAACAATCAAGAAAAAGAGGAAGATTTGAAGTTCATGGTAGAAGAAGACATGAAGAATGATCCAGATAAGCAAGAAAACCAAGGACATAAAAGTTATATTGAGGTTTGGTTCCAGAAAATCAACAAGATGAAGCTTGACTCTCTTATTCAACTATGCTTGTTCCTTTCAAAATCAAATCATTCGGTCTATGAAATCTTGGTACATGTGAAAGCATACATTTCAAGCCTACACATCATTTTGTCTATCATCTTGATGTGCACATGGATCCATTGGAAGTATTCTTATACTTGAATGTGATTTTGTTTTTCAATTAGGGTATGGTAGAAAAAAAAAATGAAAAATAAGAGAAAAAAAAAATCTTAGGTGAAAACCTCCTTTGAGGTGCCTAGGCAGACCTACTAGTTGAAAACCTCATTGAGGTGGCTAGTAGGCCTAGAAAAAAAGAAAGAGAGAAAAAAAATTAAAAAATCCTTGCTCCATGTATCTCTTGGATGAATTTAAGTGCTCTCCAACATCTACAAGGAACCAAAACAAGTTGTCACCAAAGAATGAAAAAATAGGTCAAACCTAGTCAAAAGAAGTCAATTTTTGACTTTCTCCTCCCTTTCTCAAATGCTCCAACAAGGCCAAGACCATGCCAATCCATCACCCTCATCTATTTCCACCATCCACCCATCATTCTCAAGCTTTTCCCATTCAGTTTGCTTGCTGTCCTAAAAAACTACAAGAAGGCTCTGTTTTACTACAAGAAACAAAAATACATAGAGCAGAAATTTATTTTTGCCATAACTTGAAAACCGTGCATCCATTTAAAACTTTGTTTCATGGGGAGATGTATATGGATGATGGTAACATGCCCAAGAAATTTCAGCAAATTCCAGTGCATGATTTCCAAGAAATCAACCTCCATCACCTTCATCCATTTTTAGTTTTTCTCAAGGTCCGTGCATCCATTGATCAAATTGTTTTTATGCGGAGGTGCATAATCATGATTGAAACATGCTCAGAAATTTTTAGATCAATCCATTCTACCTTTTGGGAGATATGGAAAAAACAAGTCTGCTACACGAGGTTGTCCTGAATTACAACAAGAGTTTCCTGCCGTACTACAGGAAGTTTTGAAAATCTATAGGAAAGGCAGTTCGATGGAAAAATTATTATGCAGGTTTATTTTTGGATAGGAAAAAAGGACATTGACTTCACTAGATATCAGCCAACACCTATCATGACCATGTCACTCTATGGCCACACCTTCCACTCATTTCAATATCTATTTACCCTCCAACAGAGAAAGGACACAAACATTAAAAAAAAAGGGCAGCTACAACAGCCTATTTGGAAGTAACAGTAGGCTCCAGGCCTAACCTTCAATACCATGATTGAAAGAGGGGAAGCATAACTACATGCACAATGAAACTCCTCCAAAGCTCAGCAACAATAGAGGAAGTAATCACCTACACATCAAGAAGAAGACAACCCATCAACAAAATAAGATCAACAAAAAAATCAAAAGATAGTCAAGAATATGTACCTAAGTCATGAGAAGCACAACATCAACTCAACAGCAACATGCATGTCTCTCCAAAAACCATCAGGTAGGTACACGTATGCAATATTTTGACCTCTTCTCTTGAGCATATTAGACATATGGGCCTCTAAATTAGACATAAATTAAAGGCCCGTGCCTCTAAATTAAAAATAAATTAAGGCCTATGACCATCTTTCAACACATTAAACCTCTCTTTTGGCATTAGATAATGTATTTTTAACATTAATATATTCATTAGGAAGGTTTATGAATAATTGCATATGTGTGCCTCATATTATTTATTTTTGTGGAATATTATGAATATTGGGTAGATTATGCAAATTTGGAGGAGGAGATAATTTAGGGACTTTCTCCCTACTATAGGACGATCAATATTAAATAGTAAATCAACAATATATTATGGAATTATGGCACGGGTTATGGAACTCCAATGATTGAGAAAATCTAGGAATGTGTTCGTTGCCATTTAATGCAAATTCCTAGTATTGGGAACCAGATCCACTGATCAATGGATTTTGGTGGGGAAATATTCCTCCATTCATGGGGAACGATTCCTAATAATTTTGTATAAGTACCAAGTTGAATTTTCCTCTAGGGAGAGATTTTTATTCGTGTTCTTGTGGAGAGAACTCGTATTTCTGCAGCTCCATGGTATTTTCTTGCAGGGATGTAATTGTATTGATAAAAATAATGAAGATTAATGTCATTTTCAGCTTCTAAATATTATTCTCCTCCATAGATCTCTAAGTTTCCTTGAGCTTGGTCATCCTAGGATCCTCAAAACCCTTTTTTATCATTTCATTTTCTTCTTGTCACTTCTTATTCACATGCATCTCCTGTTTTTATTTATTTATTTTTTACATTTAGTATTAATGATTTCTTGTTATAGGATTGGGTTAAATGGTTGATGTAAGTTATTTTGCAGGATCAAAAGAATAATTTTATCCTTGGAAAATCTTTGGAAGGTCATAGTAATCATTGAGCTACTTGGAATAGCTTTCTTATTCCCAAATCTAGATTTCTGGAACTCTTTCGTGGCAAAGAACAATAAATTTCTGATATTTTTTAGAGCTTGGTAACGAGATTCAATCGAGTTGGTTCAACTTGCATTAGATCACAAACACATTCTAGTTCATAAAAAAATTACCCCATTTCATTTTCACTTGATTAGGTTAGGCATTTTATAGATTTACTAGCTCACTAGTTCTCGAATTTCTAGATTTTTGATTAGTAATTTTTTGCTATTTTTTAGTGTGGGTTAACAAAGGTTTTTTTGCATGATTCCACTTGGAATAGGGACTTAAGATATCCTAGTCATTAAAAAAATTTGTCCCATCCAATTTTTATTTGATTTTCTTGGTCATTCGATGAATTATAATTTTGTATAGTAAATCTATAACATCTTGTAGTAAAATAGGGGATCTAGTAGGAGAACTAGGGGATCCTATAGGAAATCCTGTAGCGGCCTGTTTTGAGCCTGAATTGAGAAAAATCATCATTGAAACTGGGATTAGGCCCCTACTTGACCTCCAATCCATAAAATTAATTGTACCCCTCTTCCTTCACACCTATCTCCCCCACCAAAGGTCAAGGAAAGATTAGCATTTGCATTTATAAAGCAAAAAGATTAAAAAAATGAGTTCTTTTATATTTACAGATGCACATAGCAGTTAGTACTCTCTATATCAGATTTAATTTTATATTAGTTAAAACATCACATGTGACAAATAGGGTTCTTTTGCAAGCAAAGTGTGTTAATAAGTAGATGGAGGATTTCATGTTACTTTACAAGCATTTTTAAATTGAGTCTTTCATTCCTACAAATAGGAACCATTTCTTTTCTCTCATGACAGCAAAGGAAGGAACCACTATATGTTTCACATATACTGATGATACCTGTTAAGTTTGTATGAACCCCGAGTTGATAATTAAAGTTGGTAACCTTGGGAGTTGCAGCATTCTTGTTGCAATATCGAGGCTCATCACTTTTTGGCGTCATTGCTAGGGAGGTGCCAAAGTATGCATTGTTTACTTCCCTAGTTGATTCATTTCTTTTTACTTTTTGAAAAACAAAAAATATTTTCATTAGGCATATTTCATTTCAAGAATAGAAAAGTGCATTGAATTAGTGTTTTCATTCAATCATAAAAAAAAAAACAAATCTCCAACACCAACCCACACCCCCATTTGATCACATGGTGCAGTAAGAGCCACATCATCATTCAATTTTGCAAGTAGAATAAGAAGATGGCAAATAATGTAGAATAAGTGGATGGAGATGATGATAATCAAGAAGATCCTCTCAAATTTCCCATTCAAAATATTGAAGGTAGTGTGAACATGAAGAACATCCCTCCATCTTTTCTTCCAAAATTTCATGGTTTAAGGTTAGAGGATCCAAAAACCATTCTCTTTGATTTTGAAATCCTTTGTAGATCTTATGGTTACTTCTTAAAAACTAAAAAATTTAGATTGTTTCCAACAAAATTGAAGGATAGATCTCTTAAATGGTTCATGAGTTTAGGGACTAATTCAATAAGATCATGGAATGATATGAAAAATATATTTTCAGACAAATATAAAGATCATGATCTTAAAGAAAAAATATTTAGAATGAACCAAAGAGAAGATGAGAGTCTAGAGATCTAATAGAGAGGTTCATGTATAACGTTAAGAGGGAAAAACTACATCGTTTAGGATCCAACACACTAAAAACCCTCTTACTTAGAACAATTAGGGATGAATGGATTAATCTCCTTGATGTCGTGAGTAGAGGTGATGTATACCAATTATCATTTGAAGAAATTTATGAAACATGCAAACACCTATAAATAGGAAGGGCAAGAGTAAGTCAATCAACATCAAGATCGGTAATTCAAGCTAAAATTGGCAATTTGTTTGATGAATTTAAAACATAAATTCTTAGCAATCTAACCAAACAAGTAGAAATGTTAAGATTACAAAATGAGCAAAAAGAAGATGTTGATATTTGTGTTGTCCATGTAGAACCACATGATCTTAAATGTTGCTCCTCATTACCAAGGCTGAAAGAAGTTTACCAAGAGGACAATGGGGCAAGTCAATTGCCAATGCAGCTATGTTATGTAGCTCCAAGAGGACTGTGGCAACCTAGTCAACCTAGTATGATGCAAGAGCCTAATTCACAATTTCAAGGTTATGCATATCCATCTCAAAGTAATTGGAACACACCCTTTCCTTGGCAACATTGGCAATCTCAACCCCAAAACCAATCTTGGTAACAGGGTTGGTAAGGAACTTATGGGAGCCATTGTTATAGACATATTTGGGCACTGTAACCCCAATCACATATGTTGATAAACCAAGGGCTCCCAAAACCCTAAAAGTGTTGTTTCACACCCTAAAGGATCATGGTCAACTGATTACATCATTTCCCAGAAGTTCCACTTGAAAAACCACTCAAAACTGGCCAAAACTGGACCATATAGACTGCTCCACGCTTAGGGTGTGATGCATACTGGCTGCTACACTAGCCAGGTGCGATGCATATTGAAAGTGCCTTCTGTGGGGTGTGATGGGCAAGAGTAGACAAGTGGCAGAGACATTTTGCTAAGTGGAAACCCATAGAATCTTCTAGAAACTTCTCATATGACACTTGCCTCTCTAAATTCACCCAGGGATGAGTAAGAGATCATGAAATCTCCAAGTGGAACCAAGAGTTATTAATGAAATGACACTTATGAAAAGCCCAAAAGCTGACTCACCCCTCTACAAATATATATAAATGGATCCCTCATTTGAGAGATCTAGAGGCTAGAATTTTGTAATTTGTAAGGAAGTGCTGTTGGTTTCTCTCTGAGAAAAACATTGTATTGTTGGGTGATCTTTCTTTTCATGAGGTTAAGAGGGCTTTCATGGTGGGAGGATGATGCTGGATTAGACAGCTAGGTTGTAATCCTCTCTTCTACTTCTACTATCAATAAAGTTCTTTGAGTTTTCCTCCATATAATTGTGTATTTGTAAATCTTGTTATTTGTGGATGCAATTGTATGGTTAATGCAATTCTGATTCTACATTGTTTATGATATCATAGATCTCGATGCTTTGATGGTGTGTTGTTACTTTGCCTCTATAGATATTCTCTAAAGCGGGACAAGTAGGAGAAGAGTGGCAACCTCTATCAAGGGAGAGAGGAAACAAGCAAGGAGCCAAGCGGAAGATACAGGTTGGTGCTCTCTACTTCTCTCTTATATATCATACATAAAGGAAATCTTGAAGTGCTTTGAATTGTTTGTTTCTAAGATAGCTACCCATCTTAGTGGGACTAGCAAATAAAAAAGACACTAGTTTTCCTGGAAACAACCATCCACAATATCCTCAGTATTTTCCTCAATATCCTCCATACACAACTCCATGTTATCCCTACCGTTCATCTCCACCACAACCACATCTATATCAAATACCCACTCCCACTCAACTACCTGTACCACCATTTCCAAACCCACACATTGAAGTAGCTCAGCCCACTTACAATGTTGAGGTACAACACTTCCAAAAATCTCGTCTTGAGCTCAATGGTATTTGCCACAACTTAGGAAGAGTATTGCAAAAAAGAGATTATCTTGATATCATTGAAGGACCACATCTAGAAGAAGAAGATTTGAATGAGAAGACCAAAGAATCATGGGCTGCACTTGATGAAGAGTAGACATCAAAATCAGAGATTGAGAGAGCTCCCTCATGGTTAGCATCAAATCCTCCATGTATTCAAGAGAATGATCATGAAAAAGAGGAAGATTTGAAGGTCATGGTAGAATATTACATGAAGAATGATTCGGATAAGGAAGAAAACCAAGGACATTAAAGTTATATTGAGGTTTGGTTCTAGAAAATCAACAAGATGGAGCATCACTCTCTTCTTCAACTATGCTTGATCCTTTCAAAGTCAAATCATTTGGTCTCTGAAATCTAGGTACATGTGAAAGCATACATTTCAAGCTTACACATCATTTTTTCTGTCATCTTGATGTGCACATGGCTCCATTGGAAGTATTCTTATACTTGAAAGTGATTTAGTTTTTCAAGTAGGGTAGGGTAGAAAAATAAAATTGAAAAGTAAGAGAAAAAATAAAAATGTCAGGTGAAAACCTCCTTTGAGGCGCTTCAGATTGGCTCATCAATTGAAAACCTCCATAAGGCTATCAATGGGATGGGAAAAAATAAAAAATAAAAAAAGATCCTAGGTGAAAACCTCCTTTGAGGCACCTAGGAAGACCTACTAGTTGAAATCCTCATTGAGGCAACTAGTAGGCCTAGAAAGAAAAAGAAAGAAAAAAAATAAAAAATCCTTGCTCCATGTATCTCTTTGATGAATGTAAGTGCTCTCCAACATCTACAAGGAACAAAAACTAGTTGCCACCAAAGAACGAAAAAATAGGTGAAACCCAATCAAAAGAAGTCAAATTTTGACTTTCTCCTCTCTTGTTCAAATGCTCCAACAAGGCCAAGGCCATGCCAATCCATCACCCTCATCTATTTCCACCATCTACCCGTCATTCTCAAGATTTTCCCATTCAGTTTGCTTGCTGTCCTAAAAAGCTAAAGGAAGGCTTTGTTTTACGACAGGAAACAAAAATACATAGACAAGAATTTTTTTTTTGTGATAACTTGAAAACCATGCATCGATTTAAAACATTTTTTCATGGGAAGATGCATATGGATGATGGTAACAAGCCCAAGAAATTTCAGCAAATGCTAGTGCACGGTTTCCAAGAAAGCAACCTACATCACCTTCAACAATTTTGAGTTTTTCTTGATATTCGTGCATCCATTGACCAAATTAATTTTATGGGGAGATGCATAATGATGATGGAAACATCCTCAGAACATTTCAGGTCAATCCATTCATTCATTTGGCAGATATGGACAAAACAAGTCTGCTACAAGAGGTTTGTCCTGAGTTACTACAGGATTTTCCTATAGCACTACAGGAAGTTCTGAACATCTACAGGAAAGGTAGTTCGATGGAAAAATTATGATTCAGGTGTGTTTTGGGATAGGAAAAAAAGATATTGACTTCACCACATCTTAGCCAACACCCATCATGACCATGCCACTCGATGGCCACACCGTCCACTCATTCCAATATCTATTTACCCTCCAACAGAGAAATGACACAAATGTTCAAAAAAAGGGCAACTACAACAACCTATTTGGAAGTAACAATAGGCTCCAGGCCTAACCTTCAACACCATAATTGAAATAGGGGAATCATAACTATAGGCACAATGAAACTCCTCTAGATCTCAGCAGCAACAGAGGAAGCCATCACCTGCACATCAAGAAGAAGACAACACATGAGCAAATAAGATCAACTAAAAAGGAAAAGGGCAGTCAAGAAGATGTACTTGTGTCATGAAAAGCACAATAACGTCAACTTAGCAACAACATGCATGTCTCTCCAACAACCATTAGGTAGGTACATGTATGCAATATTCTTGAACTCTTCTCTTGAGCATATTATAGTTGGAAATTTGTTGTCAATGCATGAGAGATGAGGTTTTATAAGCTAAGGATGGGTTAGAAATCTAAGCTGCCTTCAACTAGTTAATTGTATCTCACTCCTTCACACATGCAATGTTGAAAAGTCAAATTCTGAAGGATGATGATTTCAAGGAATGAGGACAAGAGTTAAAAGAAGAAATTTTTGCAAAGGCCAAGTCACCACAGCACTCCAAGCCCTCCTTCCACTTCATATTCAATATATATCCATCATTCATCCATCCCATTTCATAATTTCAAGAACAAACCCTATCTCACCTTGAAAATTTCTTGAAAAGGAATTCCAATATTGACACTTGTAATTCCACTTACAAATTAATTACAAATAATATTACAATTTACACTCATACTCGTATAAGACAAAAATGGGTAGAGCCAACTAGATAGCCTAATAAAACAAAACCTAGCATGCTTGAGTTTGCATAAAATCCAACTCAAAAACTACAATATGTTCTTTTGTGATGTAGCAGTGCTAGGATGGGTACTGCTGGTGGGCCCCAGTATTGCAGCAATAATGCTGCAACTCCTGAGACTCCTTTACTTTTATCAACCCGGTAGTTCGTAACAAACTTGGAAGCGACGATACTGTATGCACAAGTACTAGCTCTTACCACGACTGTCACTCGATCAGCTAGCACAAGTCCACTAGGAGCTTAAGCCAACTTCTATGAGATCTTAGAAGAAGCTTTTAACTATGATGGATGAAAGCTAACTCAAAGGAGGCTAATATACTTGCAGAAAGAAACTAAAAGTTGAAAGGAAACACAAACCCTAGCAAACCCTAGTTTTACTGACTAACCATACTAATGCAAGAAAAAGGATGAAAGCTACTGAAAAAGATGCCATTGATTCTTTGGAAGGTTAAGTGCATGTGTCTAAGCTACTTCTGAAGTGAAATCTAAAAAGAAACATCTTTTTGTATTTTTAAGTAAGTTGGCAGAATTATTATGCATGTGCCTTAACTGTTTTTGACTGTGCAGAGGTGGATTGGTGAAAGGAAATGCTTGCAGGAGGTTGGGAAGGTGAGAAGAGGGCCTCAGGGGTCCCTAGCACCCTTCCAGAGAGTTTCACAGTGATCGGATTTCAAGAAACCGCTTTTGTGAGCTTCTGTAGGAAGTCTGCAGGGGTTCTATAGAATGTACTGTAGCTTCTACAGGATGTTCTGTAGCTTCTACAAGATGTTCCAAAAAGAGGATTTTGGAGGGTTTATGGAGGAAAAACGGTGGGAAAGTGGAAATGGAGGTTGGATAAGGATGTTAAGGGGTCTAGGACCTGGTGAATGAGGCTAAGGAGTGATTGGATTTGTTCAAGGATGGAGGGAGCAATGATGCACAAGAATGGGAATTAGGTCAAGTTGGAAAAGGGGTGGCAAATGAAAGGGAAGAATTTGAGTTAGGGGGTTGGAGTAGGTTGTATGATGGAGGAAAGGTAGGTAGGAAGGCATCACAGGTGTTTTGCACACTATTTTACAAAACTGACCAAACAAAGACTATGCAAACCAAAGATCTAGCTATTTTGACCTATTTTGACCTAGAAACCAGCAACCATGATGAACAGAAATTTATTGGTAGAAAATCATGTAAAACAACTATGAAAACCAAGCAAGAATAGATCTAAATATGCAAGCATGACTAGTATCAACTTTTCCAACGAAAAAAATCTAACACTAGCAATTGCATTGAAAGGAAAAACAGTGTTTTTGTGGCAGCAAGTATGCCTTGGTCTTCGCTCATGGTCCCAAGGAGGGAAAGGTGAGATCAAGGGTTTCTTGATGGCCTTTTTTGAAGATATTTTCTTTTATCAAACTGTCAAATCAACCTGAAGCATGAAAAGCTACTTTAACCATAAAAAACAACCTAAGTAGCAAAGCAAGATCTTAACCTAAATAATAGATTTTATTCTAAGAATGCAACAAAGACACATAAAAGTACACAAAGGAGGTACTGGGCACTTGGGTTGAGCCCAACCCCAAGAGCTACAGCCTTCTAAGAAAGATTAGAGTTGGTGCAAAGCTGGATTCATCTTTATTGATCAAAAAATAGTTACATCCCAAAAACTGTCTACAAGAAAAAGATTGAAAATGTTCTGAAATGCAGAGATAACCTACTAATTAAATCTAACTAACATCTGACTAAAATCAAACTAACAAAATGACTAAAATTGAACTAGGAAATGACTAACTGAAATGAGGCCCTAAGCCTTCTTATTTATACAAATTGAGGACCCGAACAGTCCTCCTAAACTTTACGGACTCGGCTACCAAAACTTGCAGTTAACAGCAGTCCTACTTGACTTGCTTGGCTGCCCCTTGTGCTCCGAGCTGCTGGTGAAGAATTCGAGGTAAGGGGTCATAAATGAAGGGGACATCTTCCTACAAATCCTCTCCCTTGTTCTTGCACGAATTTGGCTGCCAAGTGCTCATTTAAACCTTTGATTTTGTCTCAAAATTGACCAAAAAATACCGCATAAAGCACACATTAGACTTGTTGGCATAATGACTAACCCAATTCACTCTATTAGCATAAATATAATAAAAACATGCAATAAACTAATGAGAATGGTGGATTAAGTCGAATTAGGAGGCTAAATGAGCCCATATAATTACTCATTTCTGGGGCTCATCATCACCCCCTACTGAAAGTGTTGCTCATCCTCTGAGCAACTAATCCATCTCCTCATCTTGGATGGCCCTGGTGGCCTCCATATCATCCCAAGCTTCTGATGTGGTCTACTCATGTGTGCCCTAAAATTTTTCCTTCTTTTCCATGTCCTTCCACTGCTCCTCTTAGTCTGCTTGTTTGAATTCTTGTGCTTTTCCTGGCCTTAAAATACATGGAAGTTTACTTTTTTCCTTTTTTCTTTTTGTTTTGTAGGTGTGCTTAATGCAGCAAGCATAACTGCTGCTTCCCTTGCCAATGTTTCAGGGGATTTCTCTTTCTGTTGTTCTTTTTCTTCACTTACTATAGAAATCTCTATGCCCACTGTTTCTGCTTCTGTCACTGATATCTCAGGGTGTGTCTACTCTTTCTCTTGCTGGGTGCCTGTCTTGACTGTTGCAGCCTTCTATTGGGCTTTCTTGGCCTTTTCCTTGCCAACCTTTGTCCTTTTTTTCCTTTTCTATTTCTGCAGTTGTTTCTTTCTCTATTATAGACTCAATAGTCCTGTCAAATTCCTCTTTTCCCTTCTGTTCTTCCTCTGTTTTGCCCTCTGCTTGAATGTCTTGTGCTCCCTCATCAATGTTCTTCTCAATTTCTTCAATTTGCATGGTGTTGAGTTTATGTTTTAACCAGAAAAGAAAATTCTTAGGTGGGAAAAAAAACATAGTCAATCACTGAAACAAAGGATAGCTGAACTCGGTTTTTTCTGAACCCAAGAAAGAATTTTTCATGTGCTCCTTAAAACATCAAATGGCAGTAATTCCCTGGTTTTAAGACTGCTGTCACCCAGAACTTGGTTATCTGTTTATGAAAGGAAGAATTTTGTTTCTACAGATAGAGGACAGAGATCAAGTTTTCTTCTCAGCACACAGACAGATATGCAAATTTAAAATTTCCATACACAAGCTGGCCTCCACAGCTGCGTATATCTTCCCTACAAGAGAATTTTTTAAAAAGAGGAAATGTGGAAGAGAATTTTGATGCAGAAACAATTGGGAAACCCAGTGCAATACATAGGCAAACATTTTACTTCTAATACACAGGCAGATTTTTCTTTGATTTTCCAATCTGATGTCATTCAATTCACCACCTTGCACAAACACATCATGCATAGAGGAGTGTTTTTTTAGCCTACCTCGTTTAGAGCTCCAAATTCAATGAAAATCCCAGGTTTTCCTGCTCCGTAGCTGTTATGCCTTTCCTGTAGAAGCCTTCCTTTAGAAGGCTCTCATTTCCTGTAGAATGAAACTGTGCTTCTTGTAGAATGCCGATAAGCAGGAGGGTTTTAAAAAATGGCCGAGAAAGAGTGGTTCATTGCTATGGAGGTGGTATGGAGCTTATTGTAGCTGCAGGGACGATGATAAAATGGAAACAACAGTGGTGAGAGTTCGATTGGCTGTTTATGGAGACTTCCGTTGATGGAGGGTGAGCTGGCCAAGTGCATGTTGGCCCCATGCAAACTGTTGGTCCCCACTGCAGTGTTATTATGAACTGTATGTTTTCTACATGTAATCACTTCCATCAATTACGTTGGAGTTTAAACAACCACCACTACCTATTTTCGGTTTTCTTCCTAAGATGGCTGAGCACACGTGTCGTATTCACCCACCGAGCACTGTTTGAATTGGATGAGGGTGGCCAGTTAGCTGGCCACTGAGTTTTTTTAATCACAACCATCTCATTGTTCACACAGTTCTTAAATTACATTCATGCAACAGAGGAACGAGTTTAGTCACGTACCTGGAAGTCGAATGTGGTTGTTGTGAGGTGCTGTGGCCTTTCCCTCTGCTGCATGCATTTGTTTCTGTGGACGAATGCTGGTTTGGTTGCTGATACGTGGCTATTTTTCTTATGCAGGTATCCTCTGGCTGGATCTAAGCTATAGGAGTCTCTTTCAACGTTCAAATTTGCACCCTCATGATGCTGATGCTAGATTTTTGTAGGACAACAACTTGTTTTCTCCATAGCTCCCAAACGATAGACCGGATTGACCTGAAACTTTCTGAGAATGTTTCTACCATCATTATGCACCTCCCATAGTAAAATTGTGATCAATGGATACACGGATTTCTAGAAAAACTGAAAATGGCTGAAGGTGACAGAGGTCAATTTCTCGGAAACCATACACTGGAATTGGATGAAACTGCTTGGGCCGGTTACTATCACCTATATGCATCTCCCCATGAAAAAGGTTTTGAAATGGATGCGTGGATATGGAGGAAATGCAAAAATGGCTAAAAGGTGATGGAGGCTGATTTCTTCGAAATCGTGCACTGGAATTGGCTGAAATTGCTCGGGCATGTTGCCATCATCCCTATACAACTCCCCACAGAACAATTTTTTAAATGGATGCACGGTTTTCAAGTTAGGGGAAAAACAAATTTTCGCTCTGTGTATTTTTGTTTCAAAGCATTCTGCAGGTCTTTTACACAGTAAGAAAAAATGAGCTTGGGCTGTGATGTAGGCATGGAAATGATGGAAGAGGGGTTTGAAGACTACAGGAGGATTTATGAAGCTATCATGTTCGCCAAACTACTTTTTCAAATCCATTTCTAGCTTTCTGTAATTTCTATAGGAACTTCCTGTAGAAAATATAGTTTTCATAAAAGAAGCACAATGAGGTGGAAAAAATGATGGAGAAGGGTGAGGGATGGAAACAGGGATGTTTACAGGTCTCATGGATAGATTTTCAGCCTTCAAGTCCTCTTCAGAGATCAATTTTGGCTTGATTGTAGGCTTCCTATAGAAGACACAGAACTTCATGTAGAAGACACAAAACTTCCTGTAGAAGGTGAAATCTCAGTCCGAATGGGACCAAATCTTGGGAAAGGGTGGTGGTCATGGAGGAATTGATTGTGAGGGATGCTTGCAGCCTGGTGCTAACCTCTGTCTTGATTTTGTGTGATCCTCCTAACCTGCAATGTCCTTCCTGCACCCTGCAAATATTCAATAGAAATTAGGTTTTTTTTTTTTTTTTTTTTTTTTTTTTTTTTTTTTTTTTTGAAACATCTAGGGTGCCTCATGGAGGTTTTCACCCTAATTGCCTGCCCTGGGTGCTCCAAGGAGGTTTTTATCACAGGGATCTTATTCTTTTTTCTTTTTCTCTTTCCGACCATTGACCGCCTCATGGAGGTTTTCAATCAATGAGCCAATCTGAGGCGCCTCCGGGAGGTTTTCACCTTAGATTTTTATTTTCTCTTTTTTTCATTTTTTCATTTTTTTTCTTTTCCTACCCTACCCTTACTTAAACAAAATCATTTCAGGTATAGAAACTTCCAATGGAGCCATGTGCACATCGAGATTAGAGACAAAATGATGTGGAGGCTTGAAATGCATGCTTTGACAGGTATCCGGATTTCAGATACCAAATGATTTGACTTTGAAGGGATCAAATATAGCTGAGGAGGAGAGTATGGCTACAACTTAGTGACCGTCTGGAACCATATCTCAATATAGCTCTGATATCCTTGGTCCTTTTGCTGATCTGGATCATTCTCCATATCTCCTTCTATCATGACCTTCACATCCTCCTCTTTTTGCTGATTTTTCTCTTGAATACATGGAGGATTTGATGGTAACCATGAGGGAGCTCTCTTGATCTCTAATTCTGTTGTCTTCTCTTCATCAAGTGCAACCCATGGTTCTTTGATCTCCTCCTTTGAATCTTCTTTTGTTGGTTGTGGTCCCTCAATGATGTCAATATAATCTCTTTTTTGCAATACTCTTCTTGAGCTATGGTGAATATCATTGAGCTCAAGAGGAGTTGTTTGGACATGTTCTGCCTTAGCATTGTAATTGGGTTGAGCTACTCCAATGTGTAGGTTTGGAAATGGTGGTACGGGTAGTTGAGTGGGGGTGTATATTTGAGATGGATGTGGATGGGTTTATGGTTGGGCAGGTGGTTTCTCACTACATACCTGCTGAGCCTGCTTGTTATTTGGGTTTGAGTTCGGTTGAGCAGGCATTTGGGGTTGTCTTAGTGGAGCAAGATGCGATGATTGTGGTTGAGAAGGTGGTGGAGGAAAAGGAGTGGAAGGAGCGTAGGGGTGAAATGGATGAGCAGCTGGTTGGGCAAAATATGGAGATGTGAAGGACCAATGAGGAGGTGTGGACCAGGAAGGATGAGTAGAGGGACCTCAAGAAGGCATGAAAGTGGCTTGATAGGGGTCATAATAGGTCTGGGATGTCCCTTGCATTCCCTGTTGGTAAGGTATGGGTCCATGTAGCCTCCTTTCGTTCATATAATAGAGTGTTTCAGTGGCTCCTTTAGCCCTCTGATATGCAGCTTTGATTCTGGGTAAGGAAGGACACTGATCTGTAGGATGGTGGGCCCCGGTATTGCAGCAATAATTCTGCAACTCCTAAGACTCCCTTCTTTACTTTTATCAACCTGGTAATTCGTAACAAACTTGGAAGCGACGGTGCTATATGCACAAGTACTAGCTCTTACCGCAACTGTCACTTGATCAGCTGGCACAAGTCCTCTAGGAGCTTAAGCCAACTTCTATGAGCTCTTAGAAGAAGATTTTCACTATGATGGATGAAAGCTAACTCAAAGGAGGCTAATCTACTTGCAAAAAGAAAATAAAAGCTAAAAGGAAATGCAAACCCTAGCAAACCCTAATTTTACCAACTAACCCTACTGATGCAAGAAAAAGGATGAAAGCTACTGAAAAAGATGCCATTGATTATTTGGAAGGTTAAGTGCACGTGTCTAAGCTACTTCTAAAGTGAAATCTGAAAAGAAACACCTTTTTGTATTTTTGAGTAAGTTGGCAGAATTATTATGCATGTGCCTTAACTGTTTTTGACTGTGCAGAGGTGGATTGGCGGAAGGAAATACTTGTAGGAGGTTGGGAAGGTGAGAAGAGGGCCTAATGGGTCCCTAACACCCTTCCAAAAAGTTTCACAGTGATCGAAATTCAATAAACCGCTTTTGTGAGCTTCTACAGGAAGTTTGCAGGGGTTCTACAGGATGTACTGTAGCTTCTACAGGATGTTCTGTAGCTTCTACAGGATGTTCCAAAAAGAGGATTTTGGAGGGTTGATGGAGGAAAAATGGTGGAAAAGTGGAAATGGAGGTTGGATAAGGATGTTAAGGGGTCTAGGACCTGGTGAATGAGGCTAAGGAGCGATTGGATTTGTTTGAGGATGGAGGGAGCAATAATGCACAAGAATGGGAATTAGGTCAAGTTGGAAAAGGGGTGGAAAATGAAAGAAAATAATCTGAGTTAGGGGGTTGGAGCAGGTTGTCTGATAGAGGAAAGGTAGGCAGGAAGGCATCACAGGTGTTCTGCACACTATTTTCCAAAACTGACCAAACAAAGACTATGCAAACCAAAGGTCTAGCTATTTTGACCTATTTTGACCTAGAAACCAGCAACCATGATGAACAGAAATTTATTGGTAGAAAATCATGTAAAACAACTATGAAAACCAAGCAAAAATAGATCTAAATATGCAAGCATGACTAGTATCAACTTTTCCAACTAAAAAAATCTAACACTAGCAATTGCATTGAAAGGAAAAATAGTGTTTTTGTGGCAGCAAGTATGCCTTGGTCTCAGCTCATGGTCCCAAGGAGGGAGAGGTGAGATCAAGGGTTGCTTGATGACTTTTTTTGAAGATATTTTCCTTTACCAAATTTTCAAATCAACCTGAACCATGAAAAGCTACTTTAACCATCAAAAACAACCTAAGTAGCAAAGCAAGATCTTAACCTAAATAACATATTTTATTCTAAGAATGCAGCAAAGACACATAAAAGTACACAAAGGAGGTACTGGGCACTTGGGTTGGGCCCAACCCCAAGAGCTATAGCCTCCTAAGAAAGATTAGAGTTGGTGCAAAGCTGGATTCATCTTTATTGATCAAAAAATAGTTACATCCCAAAAATTGTCTACAAGAAAAAGCTTGAAAATGCGCTGAAATGCAGAGCTAACCTATTGACTAAAATCTAACTAACATCTGACTAAAATCGAACTAACAAAATGACTAAAATCGAACTAAGAAATGACTAACTGAAATGAGGCCCTAAGTTGTCTTATTTATAGAAATTGAGGACCCCAACAGTCCTCCTAAACTTTAGGGACTCGGCTGCCAAAACTTGCAGTTAACAGCAATCCTACTTGACTTGCTTGGCTGCCCCTTATGCTCCGAGCTGCTGGTGGAGAATTCGAGGTAAGGGCTCATAAATGAAGGGGACACCTTCCTACAAATCCTCTCCCTTGTTCTTCCATGAATTTGGCTACCAAGTGCTCATTTAAACCTTTGATTTTGTCTCAAAATTGACCAAAAATACTGTATAAAGCAC
The DNA here is from genome assembly GCA_000404065.3 of Pinus taeda. Lineage (NCBI taxonomy): Eukaryota > Viridiplantae > Streptophyta > Pinopsida > Pinales > Pinaceae > Pinus > Pinus taeda. The sequence continues at coordinate 22,165 of APFE031449864.1, read as the reverse complement.
ACATTAGACTTGTTGGCATAATGACTAACCCAATTCACTCTATTAGCATAAATATAATAAAAAACATGCAATAAACTAATTAGAATGGTGGATTAAGTCGAATTAGGAGGCTGAATGAGCCCATATAATTACTCATTTCTGGGGCTCATCAATTGCGCGATGATATCCCAAAAATGTGTGATGGTGTTTGGATAGAAGAGGTCTCTAGCCTCCATGGAATTCGGGTACACTAACTTGGAACTGGTTTTTGTTTCCTTCTTGAGGAGAAGAAACATTGTGTTGATTTGGACAGGGCCACCAATGTACCTATGCATAATTTTTCTATTTATTTCAAGATCCTCCTTTATGATTAGTCGTCTCCACTATTCTAAGTATTCATCTATCTCCTACCTAACCTGGTTCCTGCGCTTGATTTCTGTGAGTGAACCGATTGATGGAATCCTGTAGGACTTCACCAAGGAGTCTGGGTTTTTGTATATCCATGCATATGAGGCTTGAATGTTACCATTGAATGAGGTGAGTTGTTTTTTGTTTTGGATTAGCATATGAACTCTTTATTTCTCCAGCTCTCTATTTTTCTTTTTTTTTCTTTCCCAAGTCAATTAGTGCCCCTTCGTATTGCATTGACCATTCATGCACAGAAGTGATGGTAGCTTGTACATTCCTACGAGTTTTCAAAAAATATTTACATTGTTTCTACAAGCCATGCAAGTTCACAACTGCCTCATGCACGGTAACAAGCTCCTCATAAAGACTCTATAGGGTCTCTCCCAGTTTCAATACTTCACCAAGTATCATTTCCTTTAGTTCTTCTAGATGGACCTATTAGGAAGATGCATTCTTAGTTTCTTCGTGGAGTTGTTCAACCTCTTTCCTAATAGGATTCAAGTTATTTTCCAATTTCTTATTCTTGGCCAAGAAATAATTTTTATTTGACTTTGAAGAAATTGTGAAGGCCAAGTTGGTTGCGACAACGACACTTGGATTTCTTCTGGTCTCAGTCATGATCACCCTTTCTCCAATGAATGTGAAAGATGTGAGGTCATTCAAAAAATGTTTCTTCCTTGCTTGTACAATCTTTTTCTAAATCTTTTCATAGGAAATATTATACATATCCATCATCGGACCATCATTGAGAGGAATAATATCATCTTCCTTGCTTAGATATTTCTCTACCGAAGGATGGGTAGACTGTATGGTGACTTGTTGTGTACTTGGAATTAGGTCGAAATATTGGTTATATGGCTCTGGTTCCTCCATGTCTTGGACTTTAATCAACTCCTTTATCCCTTGACTAAGATCTTCTTCCTGTATTTTTTTTCTCTCCTCCTCTCACTGTTGGTTCCTTTCTAGCTCTTCAACTTGTCGTGTTGTTGTTTTGTCTGTTATTGCCTCCACTCTTCGCCTTTCTTATTATTCTTTCTTTTGCTTCTCTCCTTCTTGTTTCCTCTTTTCCACATGCTCTTCACTCTGCTTCCATTCTTCTTCTTACACTCTCTATTTCCACTTATTCTCTATTCCTAAAGCCACTTTCATAATGGTTGGATCCACTTTCATCTTGTGGCTTCGTTCTCACCCTGAACTATGAATAAACCTTACTTTTTCCCTTCCCATGCACTGGGCTAAACACATTTGTTGGGATTTCCTTTAGAGTGCCTTCTTGTTGCGCAAAAAACTTGTGAATGTCCTAGTAAATTGATCAGCTTGTGGGACTTGAAGGAATTATAAAAATTACTCCATCCATCCTCCTCTGGAGAGTGAAAGGTCCCACTTAGCCGCTAAAAATGGATTCTTGCATAATGGTCTTTGCAAATACTCCTCGGATCATATGGATTGAAATCTCGAGTACCAAATGCAAATTTCTCTATCACTTTCCCTTCAGTATACGCAACTATAAAGTTCTTAATCTCGTACAATTCGATATACATAGGAAGAGATGGCCAAGGTGCATTCTTCTTCCCATGCAACATTGTTGACAACCCTATGGTGAGATGATATGAAGCTTCTTACATGACAAACTTATCAGTATAATACCTTGGTAAAATATGCAGTGACTTTCATCCACCGAACGCTAAGGAAAGTGCCATCCGGTGAGGAAAATTAGCAATCTTCTATTTGTGATACTACTTCCATTCCCCATGTGACATGCAAGGTGGCTCTTCCTCAAATATCATCTTGTACAATAAAATGAGGAATTGATCAATTAGCTTCTACATTACTCCTTTGTGGTTGCACTCTGAAAGAAGCTTGCAATAAACATACAGGGAAGGCTCCCATGGTTTCTAATTCCAATTCATGCAAAGGAATGTAGTATGTGCACAAATTGCATGCACTAGATATGCAAACATATAAAATCTATCTTGCCCTCCCTTGGGATGACTTAGGGCATTACACACATGGATCCATAATTTCTGAGCCAACAAATCTGACCAGTTGAATGGTTTATCTTCATTCACAACCCGGTCCAATAAGAAAGACCACCCTTCATGAAAGGTCTTGGTACTCTACTAATTGTATATTCTGAAACATAAGATTATCAACAATTGATAGACCCTCTTGAGATATTTTGTCTTGTATGTATTCGTGGGTGTCTGATGAAACTTTGCTTGCTCTTTCACCCATCCTTTAAGAGTGTCCTTGGGGCTCAAGTTGCTGGTCTTTGCATTGAAGTATGAATCCATGAGAAATTATGGCTCGGGTAAGTGGTACATAAGATGGTAGTATACTACCAGAATAGACGCAAGCCTTCATCTATTGATACTACCAAGAGTCATAGTCTTTGGATTTACATGAGACACTATCTAGCTAATAACATCTGTAGATGCAAATGCTAGGTACCTACATGCAACCCTATGTAACCTTGACATCTGAATATTGGCATACACCTGTCTGTATTCCATATCTTCTTTGAAGGTCCTTGATGAGAAAATTTCATTTCCTTTTGCCATGTGAGATTTTATTACTTCTCTACAAACAAGAAAGAGTCTGAGTATACTCCCAAGTAAAATGGTGTACTCTAAACTTCCTCTTAGGTGTTTCTCTCTGTGGTATCCTTCGAAATAGTTTCCTTGGGTGCCATGATAACAATGACTGATGACGAGAAGTGCTCAACACCCTCAATACATGTGAGAGGGAAAAAAACTCATGGTAGACATAAATTAGATTTAGAAGATCAACTTTTAAAGCAAGATCATGAAACCAACCGGTGATGTGACGAAGTGGATTGTAAAATTTTGGAAGTGAAAGGAGAGAGACTGGTTCTAGGAATTGTGCATTGTGCAATCTTAGGAGCCAATGATCTAGCTTAAGGCTAGAGACTTTGTAATGCGTAGTGCAGCTTGGGAAAATTGTGGGAGAGACTTCACATTGCATAGTCTCAGTGGCCAAGGTGGCAGGGCTTAGCCTTGAAACTATGAAATGCATAGATGGGTTAGCATATATTGTGCATTGCATATTCTTAGAGGCCAAGGTTGCAACTTGAGCTTCATATTTGTGCATTTCCCAACTAGAAAAGGTGAAAGCAAGCCAAGGAAATGGCAGATCTACCCTTTGAGAGTATGGGAAGCGAGAAGATTTAACAGATAGTTCATATCTGACTAACTATGGATAGATCTAACTAACTATGGATAAATCTACCCTATGAGAGTATGGGAAACAAGAAGATATAACTTATAGTGCATATCTAGCTAACTATGGATAGACCACTGCAAGAAAAGTGTGGAAGATCAATATGCAAAAGGAAAAACAAACATGCAAGTGGAATCACCACAAAGACGACCATTAATGGGAAAACACAAGAAAACTGATGCCACACTTGTGAAAGGCGAATGAAAGACCAAATAAACACTTCAACAAGATAATATACATTAAAACACCAACGACCATGAAAAGAAACAAGAAAACAATAGTCACAGAATCCAAACAACAAAATGACGAAAAAAATGGCAAAAGACGACAAAATCAAGACTCACATGGAAAAATGCCATAAACTCCATAAAAGGCTCCTTGATTTCCTTGGGAATGTTATAGATCCAATATCGAATGTAAAAATGGGTTATAGGGGCATCAATCAAATAGATCTAAACTAATTGAGGTTTATGACACACATGCCTAAAATCAAGGAAAAAGAAAAACTTGGTAGAATTTTTTTAAAATAGTAGGTGTGCCACCTTCGGGAAACTAATTAATCACTCCATATTTTCTAGGGATTCTTTCTGCTTCTTCTTTTCTTTTCATTTTTGGGAAACTTTTCATGCACACTGCCAAGATGGATTGTGCAACTCGTGATTACTAGGAAACTTCTTGACTTAGTGCATTGCATAATTTCTAAGCTGAAGGGATGATTTTCATAGTTTCCATCAACAAGGCTAGGCTACCATCTCGAACTGCACAATTCTCAAGCTCAAGGCTGGCCTACCAAGAAGGATTGTGCAATTCCTGGAGGCAAGGTTGGCTTTCCTTCCAAGAGTACGTAGTTTCTGGAGGAAATCCCGACAATGGTGCAACGTCAATCCAAAAGGCTGCTTATGACTTAGAAGATTTATATTGTTGTCAAAACAAGCTAACAGAAGCATGCATAAAATACAAGTCTTTTACATACAACTAATACTTGATGATAGTAAAATATAAGCTCCTATGGATAGAAGGAAGACTTAGAAATCAAAGCATAGGTAAAATTTTAAAGGGTGGTTGTAGTAGCTACAACACTTGGCGACACACTGCTAGAACTCCAACTCTGTGTATATGTCTTGTCTCTAGAAAAGCAAGTCTAACTCTTCAGGAAGTATTGTTCAGTTCATTGATCACCGTATCTTCTTCACTTGGCCTACGTTAAAGATATAGTCCCTACCATTCTCTTCATCGGTGGCACACTTAACCAAGCCATGTCAAACTGAATTGTTTTGATTGGGGATGGGGAGTATATAGATACAAAAGTGAAAATAATTGTCAGAGTCTCAGTTTTCATCTCTGGTGTTTCTCTTATATGAGTAGGCCTGGACAGCACCCTGTGGAGTCACTTCACGAACACAAACATTTCTCCGCTACCAGCGAGCCTGGACAGTACCCTGGTGGAGTTTCTTGCTTCACCTCTCTATGTAGGAAGCCTTTCTCTTCTTTTTCCTTTATTTTATTTTTTCATTTTATTCATAAATTTGTGCATAGGGACTTATTGATTTAGTGAGGTGGAAGAGGGATCTCGAATTATTGAGAGCATAAAAGTTTTTCCCTTTAGAGAAGGATATTATATATAACTTGACAAACTTGTTAAAATTTCCACCCCTCCTTACTCTACTTGACTCAACTGACAAGGAACTAAAAATAAAAGACCAATTAGAGTAGGCAGTACTAATTATATGTTCAAGCATCGTGCTTCCACTATGGTTTTCTTTGAGAAAGAACGTATTTTCCATCAAAGTATCATCAAATAAAAGATGCAAGAATCATGAAAATAAAGGGAATAAATAGATAACAAGGCATTCACAGTAACACAACTTCCTCATGAACTTCACCATGCTTGCTTCAAAAGCCATACATGGTCTCATGTGGAATGTTGGTTTAATGGGTTCTGACCTAGGTTCAGAGTTAGTTGTTCCAAACAAAACCCTACACTACTAGACCTTTTGGCATCAATCTAAGGTGAATGGACTGAATTCTCATCTGAAGTAGTATCGGGAGTTTCTGGAACCATGTTTTCATACCCAAAGATTAGTGTGATGTCCCTTTTAACACCTAGATCTATCTCCACACAGATCACTAAGCCCTTTAGGCTTAGGACTATAATTTTCCTAAATTGGCCCCTAGACCTCTGCGAAGGCCTATGATCGACTTTTGCGGACCCTGAACAAACGAATTAGCTACTTACACGTACCTTAGATTACTCTTAGATCAGTATGTACTCAGATATACCCAAGTGTTCAATAAACCTAATAGAAAGTGTTATGATCTTTGCGTAATCACTTAACATTAATTGTGTTTAGCTAATAAGATGGTTCCAGTAAATTCACACATCAATACATCATTATTTCATAAAGACATTATTCATTATAACATATGTTGCAATCATAAATAACAGAAATACTGAGATAAAACACAGGATTTTTTGCAACAACCTTCTTTATTGATCTTCAGTATAATTTTATAGACTCAAAACTTCCCTACACACTCAGGTGTAGGGGTCCACACACTCAGCTGTGGACTCTACTCTAGGCCTCTGTGCACTCAACTGCAGAGCCTTTCCCCCCTCTAAGACTTACTTCTCTGCGTTAACTCTCTAGAATCCTTTCATCGTACCATAGACAAAGACATAGATCTACCTTACGCTATCTAAGACACACCTATTTATACAATCCCATGGTCGGCAGACCATGGGTAGATCTCAAGAATTGACTCAACTTTACATAAACGAGGGTAAAAACCCTTTTTGACTTCTAACTAACTACGTGCTCTGCATCCACAATTCATAGAGACTTTACATCTTTTTATCATGCTTTACATCAAAACTTTGGCTTTTGCCCCAAAACTACCCAGGGGACCCCATCTCAAAAGGCCCCCAACACAAGGTTGTGACTTGCCCTCGAGTCACTTGGCTGGCATGATGATCTTGCTACAAAGATCCCCCAGCTCCACTTGCACAATTGCTACTTCAGCCATGTTTTGTGTGGATGCCTGCTTGAACTTATTTGGCCAGCTGCTTTGTAGCTAGTCATTTTCCAGCTAGATTGATCTTCCGTTGTGTGAGCTGCAAGTTCACCAACTTTTCCTAGATGTTGGTTGAGACTTGGTAGGCTTCTTCCAACCAATGATCCAACTTGGCCTTAAGAATTGCCTCTGTTCTGTGTTGCTTCCACTTGGGCAAGGATTTGCTTCCCCTCCTACAAGTTGGCGAGGCGTTGCGCTGTAGCAATGGAGCGTGCCTTCTCCCTAACCTCGTCATACTACTTTTAGAGCTCTCGGATCTTTATACTCAATATCGATATGTTGGGATCTTCCTGTAGGGTCATCACCACTTCCATGGCCTATTCAAATAAAGTTGTGTAGTCAACGACTACGGCGTCCACGGTAGCTATCCCTTCCTTGATGGTAGCTATATGTTATTCCCTGACCTTGAGCGAAGTCGAAGGCTGTGACTTGAGTTCCAGCTCCATGGTTTTCATATTGAGTTCAAATTTAACTCTTGCCACCTTTGCCTTTGCATCGCGGATGCCCATAATGAGTTTACGGATCTTGGCCTCTGGTTGGGTGTCCTCAAATATGTGCAACTTCAGCACTGTTATGCATGCCTCTGTAACCGCGGCCACTAACTGGGTGTTCTGACCCCAGATCATATCACTTTCTTTTAGGTCCTGCGTCTTCTCGGTGAACATCTTCTCACTTTTCACTCGATATTTGCTTATTAAACTAAGAGCGCGTTGCTCCCACACTCTCAATTCCGTTGTCACTCCTATCTAAAGTGCATGAAGAAAATCGTTAGGGCGCACTGCAATATTGAGGTCGATGTTCTTCAAGGTGCTAACGATGATCTTGTAATCGGCCAATTCCATGCTCATGGACCCTTCTGGCATCACAATTATCTTGAGATCCATTGTCCTGACTAGGTTGGAAACCTGACTTGTCCCTAGTGCCAGACTCGTCTACGCGGTGCTCACCTGACCTATGTCCACTTGTATTCTGCTGATCTCGATTTATAGTTTGCACATATCCTTCTAAATATTACCCAATGACTACATGTATTGTTGCTCGAATTGTTGCAACAGTTCAGTTGTAGTGTTGTTTACTTTGTCCCCGACCTCATCGAGATCACCCTTCATCAGTGTAATGGGATCCACCTGTGCTTTAGTCACCTTGTCTTCTTTCGGGAGCCCTCGTACTACTATTCTCTATGATTCCTTGCCCAAAATGGGGTGCTTGTAGAAATTTTGAATAATATGACACTTATTCATAGAGATTATCTTGATTATACACTATTTGCGGAATCATGCATAATACATAACCTCCTCTACGTTGATCATCAATTTTGCAGTATTAAGAAACAATCGCATGTGCACATTGAAGCATCAATCACACATATCAACACAGTATGTACCCGGGGAAAGAATAAAGCTGAAAACCCCCAACTATCTATATATTATATTGATTGAGAACATGTAACAATACATAGTACAATACTCATCACAAG
>APFE031449864.1:0-13579 GCA_000404065.3 Pinus taeda | reverse complement strand
GAGCTAATAATATTCGACTGTTCTATTTTTAGCCTGGCAATCTAAAAATAGACTCCGCCCATATGTATAAAAATAGAAGTCCATCTATTTTTACCAACATGACCAATCATCCAAAAATAACATCCTGCAACTCATAGACCATAATCCATATGTCTAAAAATAGACATAGTCTAAAAATATACTTTGCACCAAAAATAGCCTACGGGCACACTTAGTGAAGGCGACTTCTTTTCACTAAGCTCCATCATCTTGTTGCATTTTCAAAACTCCCTCTCAACAAGATATGGATTGTCCAGCAACCCCTATCCTGTAACTCTGGAATGTTCTCCATGCAACACATGTACCTGGTCCACTTGCTCCAACAACACTTGGAACAAAAACACTCCCAACTGACCCCTCTGTTGGGCTAGGAACATACTCTGATGCTGAAGCTCTACCTGCTGCTGACAAGTGGTCCCTCTTTGACATCTGCGCTACTACAACATATCCATGCATCTTGCACTATTGCACACCTCTCTATGCCACCTAGCACTGTGCAAAACACTTGTGCCTCTCGCATTGCTGCAGCCTACTAGCTATGCGCTGTCCTGGGATTCCTTGCACTGTTGCTCTCTCTGCCGCTCCATCTGCATCTATCTCTACCCAATCAGTTAGTTCCTGGTACTCCACATCAGGGCTCCCGTAGCAAGGTCTCATCCAAGAGGTTGGATACCTCAAGGATCCTGCCCCTCCTCCTTGGGACGATCACTCTATATCGCCCCACCTCCTACCTGGAGGTATGGCTGCATGTGATCCCTCAGCCCACATGGCTTGAAGTTTCCCCCTACTGGAGGTCTCTACATGAGTATATGTCTCTACTCGATCCCCACTCAGCTTCCCTTGTTCTGGCTACTCCACAACCTCCTGAAGCTGCTGCACCAATCATGTCTCCTCCACCATTGTCTGAGACTTCTTCTAGCTCTGCATGTTAAGAGGTAATATACCCTCGCTCTCAACCACCAAGTCTCCATCAGCTTCCTTGTTGCTCAAGGCTTTGCATGCATTTTGAACCTCAAGAGCATATAGGTTCTTGACCCGTGAACCAATCTGCTTCACCTGTCTAGTGATGATGTGTCTAAGGAAAACCTTTCCCTTACTGAAGACTACATCATAGCCTCTGTCTTCCAGCATCGTGATCGACACCAAGTTTCTCTTTAGTCTTGGTACATACTTGACATCGGTAAAGGTAATTTGAGATCCATGCTCCCTCTAAAAAATAACCGTGCCTACACCTGAGACACTATACTTCTCATCATTACCCAACACTATGAGTATCTAGAGATCTTTCTCCTCCAAAGTACTGAACAAACTTTTGTCGCCGGACATGTGGAAAGAAGCTGCACTATCAAGAAACCAACCACTTCCCATCATGGATGAAACCATGCATGTGAAGAGTGTGAAATCAAACTCAAACTGTGAAGCAAGTGCCTCACCTATAGATCCTTCTCTGGATCCCTTCTTGGATTTCCTTCGTGGGCAATTTGAGGCATAATGGCCCACCTCATGACAACGAAAGCATCACACTTTCGATTTGTCAACCTTCTTCCCATCATTTGAAGAACTGGATTCAGAAAGAGAAACCTTATCCTTTCCCTTCTTTGCCTTACTCACTAAGGCACAATTCTCCTCATCATGCATAGATGAAGAACTATCTTTGGTGTTCCGCCTGATCTCCTCTTGCACAAGATCTGACCAAAGTCTCTCCCATCTTGGCAATTTCTACCGATCATTGACAGACTCCTGATAGGAATGCCAACTCTTTGGAAGACCAAGTAGAGCCCAAGTCCTCATCATCAACAGTAACCCCCACACTTCCCAGCTCATCTCGACACTGAGTGAACTTCGTGAGATACTTGGGAATACTGTCACCCTTCTCGCATTTGATGTTTCTGAGTTTATCTTGAGCGCCAACTTCCTCTGATCGCTCTTGCTTTGGAATAATTCTGTTAATGATTTCCACATCAAATATGGAGTAGCCTTTCCATGGAGGCTGGACACAATGTGATTCTTCACGCCCTCCAATAGAATCCTTCGACATTTTGCAGTCTTCTTTTGCCAAGCATCAGCTTGAGTAGCATCAGTAGGCTTTGGGACATCCGCATCTATGAACTCCTTCAACCCATTATCATCTAACACCGCCTCCATCCTATCCTTCCATGCAATATAGTTTGAGCTGCCTTCAAGGGCATACTCCAATCGCAATCCATTGAAAGACATTTCAACTTTGACACCAAGAAAACACTACTGCAAATTCGAATTCCACCAGCTCAAAACTCAACCGCTTCCGATCTAAAATTCGTGAGAACAAAGTATCTCTTGTACAGAGATCGACTGTATGGGAATTCACCAGATATCTCACCTTCCAAAAGAAGGATGAATCCAGAGGCTACATGGCTCGATTACAGACTCTACCTAAAGAAATAAAACATAAACACTTTCTGAATAATAGATCCGATGATCAATCCTCACCTTGATATCCTGTAGAAATCTCTTCTACAAATCAACCAGCTCCGATACAACGTAGAAAATTTGAATAATATGACACTTATTCATAAATATTATCCCGATTATACACTATTTTCGGAATCATGCATAATACATAACCTCCTCTACGTTGATCATCAATTTTGTAGTACTAAGAAACAATCGCATGTGCACATTGAAGCATCAATCACACATATCAACACGGTATGTACCCGGGGAAAGCATAAAGCTGAAAACCCTCAACTATATGTATATTATATTGATTGAGAACATGTAACAATACATAGTACAATACTCCTCACAAGTACTCAGTACGATCTCCACCTGTTACACACAAACTAGCTCAGATCTAAATCAATCACCGACTCAAATCTCCTCCACTTCTTGCCTGCCTCCATTGCGCAATCCTGCATGAGAATACTGATGAATGAATGATCCAAATTCGTATTTCCCTTGGATATACCATGCAATCCTCATTGGCAATACTCAATCCCACTGATTGTGCAAATCACATGCACAACTATAGTCACAACTGACCGCTGCCTTGCCCTTTCACTCACCTCTAACACTTGTCTCCACTGAACTGTCCATGCACTGAGTTAACTGATGTATTCTTTAGTTGATTTATGAGTTAATAATTAGTGAATTAATTAATAACTAATTCACACCACTCATCACTTAGTCTTTTCATCAGTTAGACTAAATACAACTAGTTCAACTAAGTCAAACTGAACACAACTCCATCAACTCCTCATTCAACTCCACAAAACTCAATCACTAAAGTTCTAACTGAAATCCTCCATGCAATAGCTCAAGTAACCCATAAGAAACATGTATTTCCTTCTGGAAGTTGCATGTGCCACATCTATAGCTTGAACTCAAGTGCTCCAAGAGAATAAGATAATGTTTATAGTCCAAATATTATCAAGAGCTAATAATATTCGACTGTTCTATTTTTAGCCTAGCAGTCTAAAAATAGACTCCGCCCATATGTGTAAAAATAGAAGTTCATCTATTTTTACCAACATGACCAATCATCCACAAATAGCATCCTGCAACTCATAGACCATGATCAATATGTCTAAAAATAGACATAGTCTAAATATAGACTTTGCGCCAAAAATAGCCTGCAGGCACACTTAGTGAAGGCGACTTCTTTTCACCAAGCTCCATCATCTTATTGCCTTTTCCGCTCTTCCCCTCATCGCCTCCACCACCCTGCACTATCTGCTCTTCCTCCTTGGTTTCGAGCGAAGGAGATTTACCACTTTGTTCAGAGTCGCATTGTTCCTGTTCAACCTGCGCCTTTGCAATGCGCTCCTTTACCATTAAGGCCTTCTCTTCGACCTCCTTCTTTCGCTACGTGACCAATCTATGCACTGCCTATTTTGCTGTATCCTTCCGATTTTTCTCCGGTGAGCTTCCTGTGCCTTTGTTGGTACCTGCAGCGAAGTTGGACAAGTATGCCAATCTGCTGGCCATCACTTGATCACTTCCAGTATGGAATCATTAGTGACGAGATACGGTAGATCAAACCACTTCTATTGCAGGTGCTTTCGCGCCTGAATCTAAACATGGTGGAAGTCTACCTTGAACTCAGTATATTCGAACAATTGTTCAAACATGGTTGGGGGCAACTATAGGTGCCAGCTGATGGCCATGAAGAATCGCAACTCCATCAATACCCAGAAAATCTTCGTTTCTGTGACCCACACGTGGTCCTTCATGGCCCAGAGGGAGGCAAACTATGTGGCGTTCGGTAATCTTGCCTGTAGAGGAGGAAACTAGTTGTCCTCCAAGAGATCCCATGCAACCAGCACAACGTAGAGTAGAAACCATGCATTTGGAAGGACTTACTCTCATCTTGGGCTTCACAACAATTTGCAAGGAACTCACTGCACAAGTACTGCGACTAGTTAACTGCACACCCTCCACGCATTATGCAACTAACGAGATCATAGGCTCCAGAACCTTGTCTGCATGGCACTTCCTCATATCTTTGTTGGCTAGTATCTCGGTAGAAATATTCACTGCAAGATTGTTGATGGATGTGATGGAATAGCCACATAGTTTCTTGATAAGCTTGAATTTCTTTTTCATCCTTTTCGCCAAGTCTCTCTTCATTGTCTTTCTATAAAAATTCTTGGTCAGATTCAAACCCTAATGTGGCAGGTGCACGAACCTGTGGCTGAGAATATCTGTGATGGGGATAGGCATACAAAGACATAAGCACCCATCATGCACCAGAGTAAGCAGTTTCCATATATAGCTAGTATTAATGTTAGAGCAGTGCTAGTGGGGTACCCACAACAGGTTCAACAACTCAGATTTCTCTACTTTACAGATCCATTCAACTGACTCCAACTCAGTGACACTCGAGTCTTTGTACTAAATGTGCCTCATATAGTTTTCTATTGCGAGGTGGGGGAACCTCTCATGGTCAGCCAGGTTCTAATCTTCCATCTTTAAAAGGGAACCCATGCCAAGCACAAACCTTGGAAGGTTATATTCTCTGACAACAGGGTGTGTGAATGATGAATTTCTCTGAGTCTAGGTCCTGGGTGAACTTTACCTTCCCTTTACACTGAGTGATATATTCTGGAAACTTGGTGATGGGCTCTGCACCCTCAGCATCGATATATTCAGTGCCCTCTTCAGCCTCCAAATCTACAACCTTCTCAAGCTGCTTATCCTTCTTCTGCATCTCGGTAGAAAAATGCTTCCTAGGCCACTCGTGCAGTGGAACCAGACTCTTCTGTGTTTCTTTCTTCAGATTTTGGGTCTCTTGCACAAGTGTAGGCTTCATCTAGGCAACCTCAATGTCATAGGCACAAGAATTGGAGCCTCCATGCTCACATCCTCTGGAGTAGCTCCTTCAGAGGTGACGGTTCCTATAGTCAATGCTGTCTCAGTAGGGCCTAGTCCTGACATGGTGTCTCAAATGAATTTCAGGGTTAACTTAGTGTTGGATTAGTGGGGCCTAACCTAGGTTTAGAAGTTATTTAGCCAAGAAAATCCTGGTACTTCTGGCCCTTTCGGAAACATTCTGCGAAGTGCAGACTGAGGTCTCACTCGAAGTAGTATGGGAGGGTGCTAGAACTAGATTTCCGCACCCTGGGGATGTCTGATATGAGGTTATTTGTACACAATCCAAACTTTGCACTTACTGCACTACACACACCAGCAGGCACCCCCCGCCCTGTGATAGTGTCTTCACGCAGTTCTAGTCATAGTGCGACCTATGTTATTTACCCAAGTCTTTCTTAATTAGGCTCTGTTAGCTGATTACTTAGATTATTTTGATATATAATCAGTCATCCAAGTATTTATCAATCACGCGTAGTAAATAACAGAATAAAAGTAATGCATAACATCAAAATACGGAAATGCACAAAGTAAACTTCTCTTTATTAACTTTCAATTGCAATTATAGACCTGACTCCATCCTGTGCACTCAGCTGCAGGGGTCCATGCACTCAACTGCGGACTCTACTAGGCCTCTGCGCACTTAGCTGCAAAGCCTCTTCCCACTACTACGACCCAGTACACTTCAAATCCAGCTCTAACCTTGAACCATGCCTTTGATATTCTATTATTCCTTAGCTTTTCTTTACATATAGAGCCTCACTCTATTTATACAATCCCATGGTTCATGGACCATGGGTAGGCCGACACAACTTTACATTAAATTACAATATTTTAGGGCGGACAACCCTATGACTCATCCTAGACTTTGCGCTCTGCGCTCGCAATTCACGGAGTCTTACAATCTTATTGAACAAAACTTGGGCTTTGAGCCCCAAAACATTCTATGGGGAATCCCATGCCCAATAGGCCCCCAACATAATCATCATGACTCGTCTCGAGTCACTTTGCTGGTACAGCGATCTTGGCATGGAGCCCCTCCAACTATGCCTGTGCTACATGATGGTCCATAGGGCACTCTGCTGCTGTCTATTGGATCTACTCTACTCTTTCGGACAAATGCTCACTGTTAGGGGCAAATCCCTGTCTTATAGCATGCATCACCTTCACCTATGAGAGCTTCCCTTCGATATCGGCAGTGATGAGGAAGGCCTCATCAATCCAAGGTTGGATGTGCGCTTTAAGTACTGCCTCTTTCTGTCATGCAACATCCACTTGTTCCTTCAATGCCTTCACCCACTGTAGCTTTGCCAGCCTTTGGGTTAGGGCAACTATCTGCGTTGTTCTGTGCACACTATCATACTGCACTTGAAGCTCCCACACCTCTATTTCCAGGCATTGTATGGTGGGGTCCTCCTATAAGGAAGTGATGACCGCAAAGGATTCTTCCAACATAGTCATACAGTTCTGCACTGCCTATCTTATTTCCTCTATCCCTTTTTCGATAGCACCAACACATTGTTCCCTAACTTCTAGGGGTTTGGATGATTGTGCCTTTAATCATAGTTCGGAAATATAAAGGTTGAGGTCAAGTTGTATCCTCATTGCTTCCTCCTTTTCCTCGCAGAATCCACTGGCCAATTTGTGAATTCGCACTTCTACTAGTAGATCTATTGGTATAGCCAATTTCAGGACAGTTCTATAAGCATCATCCACCACCTGTGCTAGTCCTTAAGTTTTCACAATGATTTCATCATGCTGTCAGCTGAGTTGTTCCATATTGATCTTTTTCTCGCTCAATACCTATAGTGCACGGCCTTCTCTAGCGTGGAGCTCGGCTATGACCCCATCTTGTAACTGGTACAGGGTTTCTTGAGAAAGGGCAGCCAAGTTTAAGCTTAGACCCTTAATCCTACCCACTGTAGCTCGGTCAACTTCATTTTCTGCCGCTAATGTGCCCTCGAGGAACATGAAAGTGTTGGTTACGTGGGCGTGCAACATCTGTTCCGTCTCTAATGTACCTATTGTGACATATGGGGCCATTGTTCCTGTTTGATGCAGTTGCACCTGTAGTCCCTGTAACTGCGTTCGTGACACCCCCAACACAGTGTTTTGTTCCACCATCACTTCATGGAGCACGTCCTTAGTGACATCACGAACAGTTTCGCCAATATCAAAAGGATCCCCTTCTGTAAGCATGATTGCATCAATGAATGTCTTGGATGCCTTCATCTTCTTCTGTGGGCCTGCTCGTTCCATACCGTGTGGCTGTTTTAGTTGTGTAGATGTCGCGCTTGGGTCTGCGCCCTCTGTTGTGTCCTCTGTTCCATGTACCGTGGTCAAGTCCAAGCCTCCTTCCTCTTGCGTCATGGTGGCACCTGTTTCCTATGTTTTTGCTACTTTTTTGGCAACTTTGGTCTGCTCTGCGACGACCTTCACTACCTTGTAGAAAGCCCTTACCTCGATGACCAACTACTTGTTGCACTTCTACTGAGCCAACAGCTTGGTGGCATCCTTCTGTTTTTGTACTGTTGTCTTATCGCATGCCACCAGATCTAGTGCATGCCACTTGGGAGGCCATGAGTTAAGCACAACAAAAATGGCATCATCAATCACAATGAAAGGTAGTTTGGTCCAGTTCTACACCAGATCCTTACACACCTTAATATACACATTGTTCATATCCACCTTGAAGTCTCCAAAGCTCCGTAGACTGTTGTACATTGTGGGGGATAGGCACGACCTTTTGTTGATCCACATCCAGATGCTCACCTCCATGAGCACCAAGAAGATCTTAGTCTCGCAGATCCTCGTGGCATCCTTCGTAGCCCAGAGAGATGCATATTTTTCCGCCTCTGGAAAGTCTTGTTCAAGAGGAGGGAACTGACTGTCCTTAGGCATTTCCCTGGTCACCAATAAGATTGACAAGAGCAACCATGCATAGTGGAAGGTCTTTCCCTACTCCTGAAATTCCTTGCAGTTGGTTAGAAATTCTTCACAGATGAATTTGGCCCAGTTGAATTGGACCCCCTCCATGCATTATTCGGCCAGCGCGATGACCGACGTTGGTACCTCGTTGCCACGACATTTTCTCATCACCTTCCTGACCAGCAGCTGGGTGGATACGTGCACCCCTTTGTCTTGAATGCTACTAATTACGTAGCCTCTTTGCTTCTTTTCCAACTTGTATTTCTTCTTCATGGTCTCTATGAGCACCAAATCTCTGCTTTTGGCCAACTATTTCCATCAGGTCCGGAAGCCAAGAAATCCTGTGAATAAGCTCTGCTATGATGGGAATGGGCTCCTCCAGCCACAGATACCCATCGTACACCAGGAAAAGCAGTTGCATGATGACAAAGATCATAATTGGTGTGCGGTGAAAATGCAAAATCCATAGTAGGTGGAGTAGCCCAACCTTCTCCACACCACACAACCATTTTTGTAGTTCTAGCATTGTAATAGACCCCTCCTTGTTTTGTTTCATGAGGTTCTCAGTCTGTAAATGTGGGAACTTTTCACCGTCTATGAGGTCCCAATCTTCAACTTTCATCATGTGCACACATCCCAAGGCTGAACCTTTAAACAAAATTCCATCTGGGAGGAGAGGGGTTTGGAGTGCACTCTTAGTGGCCTCCAAATCCTTGGGTAGTTTTGCTTTCCCTTTCTGTGGAGGGACATACTTGGGCAATTTTGCTACAGTGCGCACCGGCTGGATGTCTTCTTCGATTCCTTCATCTACCTCTATCTCCTCTACGAAAGCCTGGAGGTCCTCCTCCTCATCATCTGTCTCAGGGTTAATAGTCTTTCCCTTGTCTTCCATCAAAATTTTACAAAACCGCAGATTTCGCAGGGACATGTAGATTGGTGCTGCTACCTATGTATCTGTCATGGGCCTCAGTGTCTGGAGTCATTTCAGAATTTCTAGTGCATCACCCACCTACACTCTAAGGCTTTGCGTGGATTCCTCGGTGGTACTCTCTACAAATCCCACACCTCTCTTGGTAGTTGTCATGTTGTTCGAGTTGTCTATAGTTGTTCATGACTTTGGAGGCTCAACCACCACTTGGCGCTCAATACTTTGTGCTCTTTGTAACAACTCAAATCTCAAACAAGCAAGTGTTGTCTCGTGGCTAGCCTTGGTGGTTTTATAGAATCTTTTGAATTTGAATTTCACTTTTCCCCCCATTTCTAAGTCATTAATGCATTCCTGGTGGCAGATCATCCTAAATCTAGTTCTAACTTCATGTCTTAATTTCCCACCGCCCACTCCTCTTTGTCTTCAATTGGACATCTTGTGATGAACAGTGATAGCAATGGTCACTTCCCAGCCTACCCACATTGCAGCGCAGCCCCCTCTGTGTGGGCACGACTCTTGTGACATGCCAATCCTGTGCGCAACCTCCTTATCGCATAGCTCCCTCATAGACTCTTTTATAGTCTCGGGCTCTCTTTAGACTACTTGGAGCACTGAGACTGTGCTCCCTACAGCTAGTCAGGTGGTTGCACCACCTGTGTGAGACTTTAGTTCACCTTCCAGCCTAGTCTGTGGGCACTCCTCAATTACCCTTACAATAGTCAGTGTTGTGCATTCTTCCTTATGCGATGCATTCCCCTGGTTAGTTTGTTTGGTAAGGTGCAGTCACAACCATGGTAGCAGAGTTACAAATTCTCGGGGACAATCTTCTAATGCAATAGTATGGCTGTCCATCTCTTGTCTTTTCATTCTTAGTTTATCAACGAGACATGCTTGTGCGATTTCGTTTTCCAATTTTTTGATTTCCACGTCCATTAACATGCTTCTCTTCCTAAGTCGTACCCGATCTTCTTTGAGTTCGTGAAGTTTAAGGTTCCCTCACCAAATGGCTTCCTGAATCTACATATGTTCACCCTCGTGTAGCTGTATAATTCCTTCGTCCTGGTCCTCGTGTACTGTCCCAACCATGCGAGCTATTGGGTGAGGATTCCTTTCCTCTAAAATTATGGTCTCGACTCTGCTCCTCAGCTTTGGAATCATCTTCGTGCTCAGGATTTTGCACATGGCCCTATAGGCCCATCAAACCGCTGGCACGCACAGGTCCCAATCAGTTTATCTCATTTGGTGAACCTTGTTTAGGAATTTGCATACCTTACTGAATGCTTCTACATGGAACAATTGTGGTGTGCATCACCTTTCCTACTGCTGTGTCCTATTCCGATTTTCGATCCTAAGGTTGGGGTGTGCTTGTGTGGGCTGCATAACACATGTATGTACCAATCGAGACAGGTGGTCACGTAGGTTGCTTTGTCCTCACTGGATGACTCTTATTCGAGGTTGGGGGCTTCCAAATCGTAGGTGCATCGTCCTTCTACTTCCGCACCAGTCCTCAAAATTTCCTTGATGTGTACTCGACCATCGTGCAGGTGTTGCGCACAGTGCCCACTTCAACGCATCGAACCGTTGTTGTTTTGCTACTGTGATTTCAAATTTTCTTAGGAATTCATCCACCACTATCAATCCATCATATGTCGGTAGCTCTCTTGCCTCTGTTGTCACGCAATGAAGTGATCTGACCATCATGTTGCAATTCAGCATCATCACTTCATGCAACTAATTCTGCCATCACTCTTCTTCTTCGTCTGAATCCGAAGTGCAGGAGCTTTCGCGCTCCCATGAGATCTTCCCATCTGCAGTTGGATTCACCCAATCCTGGTCTCGCATATTTATCTTGTAAATACAATCAAGATCACTGTCGCTATCATCGTCGTGTACTGGTTCAATGTAGCGTGCTCCTTCAGCTGGGTCCAGTGGGATTACTACGTGTAATGACTTTTTCTCAAAGATCATTTTGCACTTCTTCAAGTTGATGACTCCATTCATAATGGTGGCCCAGTCTATTCCAAATAATGTGGGATAGGTATTGTTGTCATCGACAATCTCTATTACTTCAATATCTTCCTGCACGCTCACACCATCAATATCAATTGTTACCCCTCGCAACCTCCCCATGGGCAAAATCTTCTGTTGTTTCACCATTCGTAATTGAATAGGGGACCATTGTAACGCGAGCATGCCCATGTGTTCCAATGTTTGCTTCATTAACACATTTGTGTCCAAACCTAGATATAGGATTACTTGATCCATTTCATACTCACTAATCTGTGCAGTCAACCTCATTTCCCTTCTAGTGCACAATGTGTGCTTCCCCAATTTCTGGACTATGTGTGGTTCTCCTGAACCGAGCACCTGGTGATCAATTCCTGTAGTCCTTTAACGACCTTGCTATCGTGCACTAATTTCATGCATGTCTCCAAAAAGGTAGTGAGCATTGAAGGATCCCTTCCAAAATCTAGTTGATCCTTACTACCTGAAGTGGAGGCCTCCGCAAAGCTCTTCTTAGCTTCCATGAATGTCTCCTTTGCACGCTCTAAGTCAAACTCAGGTTCCTTTGTAGGAGCCTTGCGAACCCATGTACTTTCCTCTGGTTGTTTGCTCGTATCCTCTCCTATGGCCATACCACTTCTAAGCATCATGTTTACATTTGGTTCCTCTTCGTGCAACTTAGACCTCATCATTTGTATATTCTGAGTTGGGGGAGGTTGGAATACCCCTTTTTTGCCCATCCTCATGATCAACGTAGGAAAGTATATTATTTCATGATCAAACTGAGCACAATATGTACAGGATATCCTTGTTGGGTTGGTACAATCGCAGGCATAGTGCCTTGGTCCTCTGCGATTGTAATAAATTAATTGTTTGCGGCCTCTTCCTGGTCCCATTCGACCACATCCTCAACCGCGCCCCTGAAATCCAGTGTGCGCCATCCCCGCATCTGGGTCGAGGGCTCATTTTTTGGTCTGCATCCTATAGGCAGGGGTCCAATCCATCATGATCTCGTAACTGCAGCAAGTGTGCTCATCGTGGCCTACCGACCTGTAGAAATTACAAAACATTTGCTGGGGTTTCTATGTATACTTCTGCAACAAATGACAATTACCCATCATGTGTTTCCCTCCTATCTAGTTGATCCTCCTATCGATGTTATTCAGGGTGCTAACGATGATCTTATAATCAGCCAATTCCATGCTCATGGACTCTTCTGGCATCACAATTATCCTGAGATCCATTGTCCTGATCAGGCCAGAAACCTGACCTGTCCCCAGTGCCAAACTCGTCTATGCAGTGCTCACCTGACCTATGTCCACCTGTATTCTGCTGATCTAGATTTACAGTTCACAGAGATCCTTCTAAATATTACCCAATGAGTACATGTACTATTGCTCGAATTGCTGCAATAGTTCAGCTGTAGTGTTGTTTACTTTGTCCCTAATCTCATCGAGATCACCCTTCATCAGCGTAATGGGATCCACCTGTGCTTTAGCCACCTTTGTCTTCTTTTGGGAGCCCTCCTACTACTATTCTCTATGATTCCTTACCCAAAATGGCATGCTCTTCCCCTCATCGCATCCACCGCCCTGCATTGACTGCTCTTCCTCCTTGGTTTTGAGTGAAGGAGATTTACCGCTTTGTTCAGAGTCGTGTTGTTCCTGTTCAGCCTGCTCCTTTGTAGTGTGCTCCTTTTCCATTCGGGCCTTCTCTTCGACCTCCTTCTTTCACTGCGTGACCAATCTATGCATTGCTTGTTTTGCTGCATCCTTCTGATTTTTCTCCACTGAGCTCCCTGTGCCTTTGTTGGTACCTGCAGCCAAGTTGGACGAAGTATGCCAATCTACTGGCCATCACTTGATCACTTCTAGTATGGAATCATTAGTGACAAGATACGGCAGATCAAACCACTTCTATTGCAGGTGCTTTTGCGCCTGAATGTAAACATGGTGGAAGTCTACCTTGAACTCAGTATATTCAGACAACTATTCGAACATTGTTGGGGACAACCGTGGGTGCCAGTTGATGGCCATGAAGAAGCTCAACTCCGTCAATACCCAGAAAATCTTCGTTTCTGTGACACACACGTGGTCATTCATGGCCCAGAGGAAGGCAAACTATGTGGCCTCCGGTAATCCTGCCTGCAGAGGAGGAAACTAGTTGTCCTCTAGGAGATCCCATGCAACCAGTGTAGGTTTTAACCCCGTACAAAAATTACCTGCATACGAATTCTAAATCACAGGAAAAATAAAAATGCGAGAGCATAACACATAAAACACATATACACAGAGATTTCCCACTGGATCTCAAAACCGAGACTACCAGCTT
>APFE031449855.1:0-14358 GCA_000404065.3 Pinus taeda | reverse complement strand
TCTTTCGTTTTGGAGCGCTTTCCCACTCTTTAGTGGTGTGTGGCTTTTGCGCGGTCAGTAGGGTCTATTATTGTGGGTGGGCCTAGGAGACTTTGTTTTTCCCGTTAGTTTGAGTTGGGGCTTGTCTTGCCTTTACATGTTTATTCTCATTATGTAAGTTGATCACCTTAGCAGATTGGGGGGTCTTGATCTTTGAAAGGATTTCAGTTTCCCATTTTCTGGTTAAGGACGGGGCTTTGTACAATATGTAATTTTTCTGTTGATTTAATGAAATAGAAGGATCAGTGCTTGCTTCAACAAAAAACAAGTAACACCTCAGTGTGTTCTTCCTATTCACAACACTCCTAGATTATTTGGCATAAACATATTGGTGAGCCTTGGTATTGCACTAAGAGTGGTGCAACTCCCAAGGGCTTCTCAACTCTATTTATCAACCTGAGGTTTGTACAAACTTCTAGGTGATAATGCTATATACAAAGTAGATGAAATTCTACTCATGCCACCCTAAACTAGTACACTTGATCAATAGTGCTCCAAGACCATTCTTCTAGATAAAGCTCCCCACTAATAATCTCTTAGAGTTGCTAATGAACAAACCAAACATAATTACATGTCGATGCCTCTTAGAGTTGCTTTCTTTTGGAGGCGGCTTGACAAGAAGGGAATATATATTGTAGGAAATTTTTTCCTTCAACATGACCCCATTCTCATGAAACCATTATAGAGATTTCCATCCAAATAGATCTAACTTTGCAAAATCACTGGGGCGGTTGAGGAGAAAATTTGGAATGAAACTGATGTGCCCTAGAATCCCCCAGAAGTGGACTCCAAAATTCCCAAGCACCTTCACAGAATACATGGTGAGGGGAGGATGCCAATGACTCTCTTCCTTTGGTAGCCTAGGAAGAGGAGATTCCATGCGCCTAGATAACACAATGTGTTTGTCCCCAAGGAGGTGTCCCATAATTGATTAGAATGCCAAACAAAAGAGTTAATTTCCAACTCCATGAGTGTAGTATTAACTTGAACGCCTGCCCCCTGCCACCAATTATGATTTTCCTTGGTGTGAAATCTCGAGGTGACATGCTTACCTTGCAGCCTGATACACCTCCCATTCAATTTCTTTGGTCTGTTTGTATCCTCTACCATGTTCACCAACATCCCTTGCTCACACAAATTAATTGTCGATCACGCAGAGTATAGAAATTGAGTGTGGCTACCTGTGCTTTGGCTTGATAGGAATGATGCTGGGGTGTGTTGGTAGCTCCCTTATGTGTGTAAGCTGGTGGGAAGGAGAAAAAACACCTCCCCACCTTTTTGCATCCCTACCACTCCATTTGGGGACTTTGTAAAGCTAATTGTTAATCTTAATCCCACTATGTAGAAAAGGAGACAGAGGGACAAGAAAATACTCACTATTAAGTTTCCATTTGTAAATGGCCATATACTAAGGTAAAAAAAGAGAGGAAATGTAGTCTTTAATAAGCTAAATATATTGGAACCATTTTTGTATGCTCATAACTACATTCCCATAAGCTAGGGAGTGTAAATATACCATTATTTTTGTTTGTTGTCTATGGATAAATTTAAGGCAAGTCTTTATGAAATATTGGAATGACTAAGCAAACACTAAATTTAAAGATTATGATATGTGAAAAACTAGTGTGTCTTCTTATTCCTTGGTGACAGAAGGAATGGGCTAACCCAAACAAGTCATAATCAAGAGCGTTAAATTTAAAGATTAAGATATATGAAAAACCAATATGTCTTCTTATTCTTTAGTAAAAGAAAGAATAAGCTAACCTAGACAAGTCATAATCAAGAGTTTAATTGCTTGCTCCATGACTAAGTTCAACAACCATGTGAAAAACTAGTATGTCTTCTTCAGGAAGAGTGAGCTAACTTAGACAAGTCACAATCAAGAATTTAATAGATTGCTCCATGACTAGGTTTAACAACCTTGATTCTTACCTAACAAATAATAAACAAAACAAAATAATGAAAAACAAAGTCTCATTGGATATATAATTGATTCAAAATCTATTATTGGCAATGCACAATAATATTTAAATATCAATAATTGGATATGGAATTATTCAAAATTTATTTTGGGCAAAGTAGGTGGGAAACTACTTAGTTAATTGTGCATAATAATATTCAAATATTAATCATGTAGGTAGTAGGAGTGGAAGGGCCAACCATTGGACTCTAAAAGTGTGGTCGCATGATGATAAAACCTTGTTGATGGAAATGATAGGCCTTGAACTAATTAGAGGCATAAACTATCAATTATAAGAAAAAGAACATGTTAATAGACAAATTTAATTTCTTTAAAACTGGGGTGAAGGACATGGTGACAAAAACTCAAACATTCTAATAAAAACTTTGATGTCAACAACTATAGTGGGAGTAAATTCATTGCCAAAATGTACATGGAAGTGAGCATGATGCCAATAAGTCTATGTCCCATTACAAATTAGAAATAAAAGGTGCAAAACTAGTTAGAAATATTTTAAGCAACATAGATTTAAAATTTTGTAAATTTAGCATTTTACAATTACACCAATTAAAATTTAACATGATGTTTTTAGAACACTCTAGTATAAGAATAACATGATGTTTTAGAACACCCTAGTATACGGTTTCGTGGACAATCATATTTATAAAGAATAAAAATAATAAAGATAATTAAGTATATGAAGAAAACCCTAATCGAGAATAAAAAAATAAAGATAATTAAGTATAAGAAGAAAACCCTAATCGCGAATAAAAAGAGTAAAGATATTTAAGTATAAGAAGAAAACCTTAATGATATAAATAGAAATAAGAGGGGAAGAGGAAGAAGAGGTACCTCTTTCTGATTATCAGGAGAAAGATGCAGAGCTTGAGGTACGTCTTTTTGATTATCAGGAGAAAGATGCAAAGCTTGATGATGTTCTTAGAACAATGCCCAACTAGGAAAAAGAGTAGTTGTATAAAGCGAGATGAATTATTTCTCCTAACATTCAAGGCCGAGAAAAGAATGAATGCAAAGAATATATGAGGGACTGCGACAAGAACTCCTCCTCTGAAAGCTGAAGGTAAGTTATTGAGAAGAAATTCATCTGTAGAGTAACATATGTATATTGTGATTGTGATTTGGATTTAGATTTTATCTTGACGATTGAAAAAATAAAAATCTAGATAAAAAACATTGTATTGAACTTTAGATCTACACATTCTTAACTCAGATCTATGCATTATTAGATAAACTCTAAGATCCTCATTTAGATCCATATGTATATCACATATAGAAATTCATTAAATCAACATATGTATTAATAGATTCTGGACACACCCACTATCAACTCCTTACCATAAATTTATGCCTAAAATCCACTTAAAAACTAAACCATATATAGATCTACTGAATTACACCTCATAAATTTGAACGGCTATTATCTATTGTATTAAGTCTATTATCTACTGTATTAAGTCTATAAGTTATTAGATCTCACCTGATAAAACTTCATTAAACCCCACACATAATATCATTGATGAGAAAAAGGAAAAAGGTTTCAAACTAAAAAAGGATTTCAAACTCGTAAACCCGTAGATCCCTCCCGATGTTGAATCATGAGTATACTCGTTTTGCAGTGTTTTTTGTTTTGTTTTTAAATTAGGGAATGGCTAGGCTAGTGTAATGACTGCGCTTGTCCTTTGAAAATGAGAGTGCCATTTACATGTTTGTTTGTAAACCCTTTTCTCTCTCCGTTTACACGTTTCTATTTTTCAAAATTAGTAAGTCACTCACAAACAATTATGTGCATTGTCCATGCCTTTTATAAATTACTAATAATAAAATTCTTGCATCTGTTTTTTTTTCAATAATTTTCCAAATGCTATGATTTTTGAGTGTCTGCTTTAAATAAAGTATCAGCTACAACGGTTGTCTTTTGTTTTCTATCTTCATTGTTAAAATATTGTTGAAGTGGAAGATGCTTACATCACCTCTGTTTCAATAGCTATGGATCATAACATGAGATATTTTTGAATATTTGGTATTTTATTTGGCTTTCAAGTTTTTTTGGTTTATATGTGGAGTTAGAATATTGTTGAAGTGGAAGATGCGTACATCACCTTTGTTTCAATGGCCCGTGGATCATAACATGAGATATTTTTGAATATTTGGTATTTTATTTGGCTTTCAAGTCTTTTTGGTTTATATGTGGAATCAAGCACTAGCAAAAATAATTTTATGTGATGTGTAAATCAAGCTCTAGTAAGAATTCAAAAAACTAGATTATTTGCAAACTAAATGCATGAACTTTGCAAGTGTTTAAGATTTGTCATACTACACTTATTATTTGTTAGGATAAAAAAGCCTACAACCAATTGACTTACGATTTTTGTGGTTGCTAAGGGAAAGTAAGAATATAATGGAACATATATTGCTTATGTAAGAAAGTGGCATTAGCATAATTGCTTTGAAAAAATAAGCCATAACATAATGTGTTAAGTGTATAGCTAAAGTAAGTTAGACAAAGGATGCTAGAAAATATTAATAAGACATAGAATCAATCCAAGCTTATAGGCCAAAGAATTGCAACAAAGATGTTAAAATCCTTAGCTATAGCTTGTCAACTTCAAGATGTACTTATGAGGCATTGTACACTGTGTGAAAATTACAAAAAGACACCTTTCTACTTAAGAAGGAGACCCATCAATTCTATAATGTACAGTCTACTTGTTAAGAAAAGTTGAAAAATACTAAAGCAATAATCAAAAGCAAGGTAAAAAGACACAAAAGGAAAAATGCTTTAAAACAAGACTTGAAATCAACTAATAATCAGAGTTTAAGTACACTATAGTGCTAAATATTATTAATATTTAGCACTATTAATATCATTATTTTTCTACCAAAATATTGAGAAGCTGTAATATTATTTTCAGTTTGTTTATATCTAGATTGGAACTCTTTCCCAAATAACCTAGAATATAAATTAGTTCTTCCTTATTCAAAGCATGAAATTAGATCAGACATTTCTTTGGTGTTATTACCGTTTAAGTTATTTAATTGATTTTGTATACTTATTTTCTTGTTCTCCGTTTCAGAGAGTTTGAGCTGGAAAACAGAGCCAATAGAAATACTTGAACAGAGTCATTCCCATACAGTCCAGTACTGCGATACTGCGATTCCAGCGCAAGAGAACGAAGAGTCAGAAAGCACCAGAAAAATAAAAAGAAAACTGTTCAAAAATTTCCCAGTGGTTTCGTAAAAGAAAAGATGGATAACGGAGATAAGATACTGAGAATCTAGGGCGACAGCAGAGTCAAAGGATAAGGTATATTTTTAGCGTTCAATAAGACGAACCCTTGTGGTGTTTTGTAAAAAAACTTAGGTCATAATGAATAAAATATGTCTCATTTTTATTTACCCAATAAAATGGTTGTTTACTGTAGTATTATGTCAAAAAATCTACCGGCTTTCAATTCCGGTCTCTGCTCGAAGTTACATTGTACATTTTATCTGGTGAGAAACCGAAGCCTAAATATAGGTTACTGGGAAGCCAAAAATATGAAGCATTTGCTTCTCCACCGTCAACAAATTCATTGATTTTTAAGACTCCTGATTTAAATTCTAGTGCCCAAAGAGTGCCGGAATTGGAATATGTGAATTCTCATTCCAAATCAAAACAACGTCCTGCTTCAAGTATTGTCTCAAATCTAGCGAACGTTGGATATGTTCTTATCAATGTGATATATTCTTCTGTTTTCTGTAATCTCAAAGAATTTTTTTTTGTTTGCTACTTGCTACTTCTTACATGTGTAGATGCTGCGTGTCAATATATATTAGTCAAACTTACAACCCTGGTCACACAGTCAAATTGCCTACCAGACAAGATGATCTGCTGCTGAACAAATTCGACCTTCTTCTTCTCTCAGGAAAGACTCGGTTTTGTTGCCCAGGGAAGCTCATAAACTCTGCTACAAATTCGTTCTTTTATCTGCCTCAGATTTATCTTCTTTTCTCGCCTCATATTTGACTTCTTCTCAGCCTCAGATGCCACTTCTTCTTTGCCTCAGGTTTGACTTCTTTTTTACACAATTACACAGAAGATCAGTAGAATAGTAGAATCATAAAGAGACAGCCCAACCAGAACACAAGATTTTTACCCAAAAAACTCACACTCCAGCCGAACAAAAACACAAGATCTTTATCCTAAGAAAACTCACACAACTCACACTCACTGGGGAAAAACCCAACAACCTACCTTTTTCCTTAGAGAAATTGTTCAAGTCACCCGAGATACATCTAAGCAAAAGTCAAACTGATTGCCCTGGTCACCTGGTCAAACTGCCTACTGGACAAGACAACCTGCCGCTCAACCAATTCAGCCTTCTTTTTCTCTCAGGAAAGACTCGGTTCGTTGTTGTGTGCAAATTTGGAAATTCTTGTCGATGTCATGGAAATGTTGGTTACTTTCTGATGTTGTAGCTGGAGATGCCTTTTAGACATCTATGTCAAATGTAACTAGACAAGAAGCTTCTATGTCAAATGTAACTAGACAAGAAGCTTGGACAGTGTTTGGAAATTTGCCTGAATATAATGCTGTTTCCTAGAATGCATTGGTTGTTAGATATTTGCTGAATGGGTATCCCAGATATTTGTAAAGGTCTTTCAAGAAATGGCAGAACAGGATGTTGTCTCATGGAATGCAATGATTGTGGGATATGTGTAGAGTTGGAAGCTCTGGCACTTTCTCAGAAATGTAATTGACTGACATGGATCCATATGTGGACAGATTTTCATGTGTGCTTCTTGCATGTGTCTATTTGGTAGCTTCGAGACATGAAAATCTTGCCACAAATGTATAATTAGATATCTGATGGTTTTGTGGTTGCTTTCCTTATAACGTGTCTAAACGCAAAACCATAAATGATGCACACCAGGTCTATAATAGAAGGCCTAGATGAGTTGGGCCGTCATGAATGCAATGATCTTAGGATATGCAATGAATGGATTTGAAAACTAGGATCTCATTCGCTTGAAGAGATATTACATCATACTGGACAATGCTAAATTTGTGTGTATCTTGTCTTCTTGTATCCATGTAAGCTTGATGAAAAGTGGTTCAAAATACTTTCATTGCATGAGTCTGGATTATCACATAGAACCACAACTGGAGCACCATGTGTACGACTGATCTTCCTCACCATTCTGGGCACCTGAATCATCTTCTTTAAAGCTGAATGGATCCCCTATGATATAGGTTCTAGAGAGTAAGCCATCGAGGCCCTTCCTATAAACGTGTTGAGGATTAAAGCCATTGCAGTGGATTAAACTTTAAAGGACAAAACTCTCAGAACCGGCAGCCCCTTACAGAAGTGGAAGATAAACTAGAGGTCATACATGATGACCTAACAAATGTTAGGTTGTGATGCGAGTCTAGAAGAAGATAGTTGGGAAGAGGCATTATGGAGAGAAAAAGCTAAGGCAGAGTGGTTGAAACGAGGAGAATAAAACTCTACTTTTTTTCACATGTATGACATCAATGGCCTTGTTGATTCTGTCTTTCTTTAAAGATGTTAAAGTGCGTGTGGATCACTACAAGAAAATCTACAAGAAGCCAGGTAAGTTGAATATTTCTGAAATTTTCCTATACATCTCTCTTTTGAACAGATTGCTCTTAGATGAGCAAAATGATTCACTCAATGCCCACGTCAGTGAAGAGTATCTTTTCAAGGTATAAAAACTCTTTAGTCATAGATGGCTGGACCATTGAGCTTTTGGAAGGTTTCTTTAATGAGATAAGGGAATACTTGTCACTAGTTGTTGAAGAACCAAGATCCATGGGGAATGACTTTTGTTCTTTCAACTCCACCTTCATTGCGAACAACCTCAATATGAATAAGCCCCTTCTCTTTCACGCAAATTGGCCCATCTCATTAACGATTATGTAGTGCCAAAGTAATAGCCTGAAGGCTATCATCTCTGATGAGCAGTTTGGTTTTCTTCCAGGAAGGCAGATTTTTGATATGGTGGGAATTTCCCAAGGTGCTCCACACTATTAAATCAAGGAATACTACCTCCTCCGTCATCAAGTTGAATCTCTCAAATAGATATGATAGAGTGGATTCAATTTTCTTAAGATTGTAATTGATGCTTCACATAGGGTTTGATATCCACTTTGTCAATTGGATAGGTAAGTGCATATCCACAATATCATACGTTGCCTTATAAATGCGTCACCTTATTTTTTTCCAGCCATGGAGAGGATTTAGTCAAGATGCACCCTGTCACTTTTACTCTTCTTATTAGTGCCAAAGGTTCTCAGTAGAATTTTGAAGAGTCTAAACGAAGAATGACAAATAAAAGTAATTCAAGTGAACAAAGAACTCACTATCACCCATATACTCTTTGTATAGGATATTATGGTTCTTTCCGGGAGACAAAAATGATAGGAAATATTCTTCTTCAATGCTGTATAGCTACATGAATAAAGACCTACCTTTAAAATTCAACCTTAACGTTGCACCAGATTGATGGGCCAACTTCTATTAGAATTAAGATTTTGTTTCTATTTAAAGTTACAGAATTTGAAGAGACTACAAAGTATTTGGGTTTTCACTTGAAGGAAAATAACTACTACAAAGACTGGCTATGGCTATTTTTAAAGACTGAAAAAGGGTCATTTTCTAATATAATAGTTGGATATTCATAAGAGGGAGTCTGACCCTTGTCAGAAGCATGTTTGAGGTCACACCTATTTAATAGACGTCTTTTCCTTCAATACCCACAGACATACTAAACAAGATAATGAAAATGTGCTCCAGGTATGTTTGGGCAGGAATGAGAGAATATGGTGGCATACTTTTAGTTAAATGGAAAACACCATTAAAGCCTAAGAAGTAGTGAAGCTAGGGATTCAAAGTTTTCTCTCCATTTTTAGAATCGTTGGCTACAAAGTTAATGCGGAGAGTCCTCTTTATTGAAGTTTTGTGGCAGAGTTTGATGAAGTGGAAATATATTGAACCATCAATCCTGGAGTACTGGATACGATACCCTAGAAAATCGATTTCTGGATGATCTATAGTATGGAAAGAGGTACTAAAAGTCTTCTCAATCATTGGTGATCGTCTTTCCTAGCTAATTGGAAACGGACAGAAGGTCCATATTGGAACGAACTGATTCATGGATAGGAGGCCTCCATATGTCAAGCATCTCACAACGTTTGATTGCCCTCTTACATTTCTTAAAATTGGTTTTATTTGGAAGCATTTTATTTCAGGAACAATGAGGATGCAAGCCAGGTAGGACTCAACAAGGATTTGGCACTAGAGTGGAACCGATATGTCTCTGCCCCCTAGTTGCATTATATAAGATTAAGAGATTAACCAAACCGTCTTGTATGGGTTGAAAATGAATAGGAAATGACTACAAGGTTAATCTAAGATACCTTGCAGCTCTTAAAAAAAGGAGGAAAAGGATATTTCAAACTGGCAGCATATTTGAAAGCTTTAGCCACCCTTAAAATATCATGATTTCTTACGACTTTTTCTCGAAAAAAAAAAAAATCTTTGATATGGGATATACTACAAAAAAAGCTGGCAGAGTCCTGGGAGGTGCCCATTATCTATGGAAAATTATGCAAGCATCAACCAAATTTCTGTTCAATGTTATTTTACTGAAGTGGTATGTAGTGCTACAAAATCTATCACTAGTGGCAAAGGGGTACGGTATGAAGACACGGAAGAAACATCAGAATTCTGGTTGGATATCAAGAGGTAAGATCTGAAGCACATCGACGGTCGACCTCTTCCATGTTTTATTTTATGGGTGGTATGGTTAACTAGGAATGAATTCCTATTCCAAGGAGCATGTAAATAACCATACGAAATCTTTTGCAAACTTAAACGAGCCTATCTACTGCTTGAGAAACCAAAGAAGTGAAAAAGTATTGATTTGTTGTAGATCCAAGAATAGAGACATCAAGTATTCATGTGTATTTGAAGGCGCCTCAAAATATCGAGGTTCACCTTTCTGTCTTCCACAAAATCAGATTTGAGTGTGTTTTGTGCAGTGGCGCACAATCACCTATGAAGAAATCAAGGTCTTATCTATTTTGATGAAATTATCCTTGGAAGGAGGACTCGGGGTCATCAATATTTATGGATACTATTTACTGGTGGTGGAATGGCTAAGGGGAATTAGAATGCAAAGAAATATAGATGTATTTGATAGTTTTCAACGCATGAAAGAAATCAAATTAAGCTTCACTAAAATCCACATTCGTCACATCTATTGAGAGCACAACCATGATCCAAACAAGCTTGTTGAAAAGATCCAAGCTCTCTCCTTTTAAGACTTTTTGAGATGGGGATTGCTTTCTAAGAGGTTTGAAAAATCTATGTAATGGGTAGTTTTCATTTTTGATGATCTATTTTGGAGTTTTATGGAGGTTTAGTTTGTGAACTCTATAACTGAGCTTATGCACCTTAATGTTTTGTCAAAAACTCATTTGTATTCCTTTTATTTTAAATAATGGAAGGGTTTATGTTATATTTCTTGGAAAAGCATTATAAATATATACAATAGAAATTAGTCATAAAGCTAGAAATCATGGATGGTACATTAAAATATGATAAAATAATATTAGGGGCATCAATTAACATGATAAAAGACACCACAATGATCCATTACATCGACTTTTACGATTCAACTGGCCTTGATGGACCCATAGGACCCATTATGTTGTGATAAGGGAACAACATGCCCTCCCTCCTTAAGAGATTTGTCCTTTAAGCATTAAGATGATTTCAAATAGTAAGAATTCCTCTTATTTTTTCTTAGTGCTTTCCATGCTTAATTATCTATCCATCCATTTGTAACTATTATTGGTGCCAATCCTTGATAATCTAACGCTATTAGGTTGTTTTCTTTTTATTCCATGTATTATCTTCATTTTTCCAATTTGTTGTAGTTTTTAGTTTTATCATATACTTGTTCCTTGGCTTTTGAGTACATGAATTCCATTGGTTCTTCCATTTATTTTCGTTGAACGAGGTTACTAATATGCACTTTCCTGTATTCATTATAGGCATTCCTAGTAATGAGGATATCAATATTGTTCCACCTTTTAAGGTTTTTCTCCATCATGCACAACATTATCATTAATCTTCCTTTCTAGTATAGTACTATGCCCTAGCTTGTGTTCTTGATCTTTGATTGTGGTCACTTCTGAGATAATACTATCATATTTTGTCTTTAACCATGATCTCTACTTCAAGTTTAAGAAATTTGTGGCAACCTTGTTATATCTTCTATTACTTCCCCTTTTGAAACTGAATTATTGTACCATCCATCAACTTTTGTTTATCCATCTTCAAGTCCTTTTTGAATTTTTATTTGTCTTCATCTCTATTTAAGGCTTCATCAAACTTATGACATATTCCCTCTTCAACTCTCTTGCTCATCTCATCAAGTATGAGCTTTGGTTCATTAACCTCAACAACCTTTGATAATTACTCCCTAGAAGATTAGATCTACTAAATAAAAAACATGGATGAGAATTTAACACTTAATAAAATATAATGGCGGAAGCAAAATGATCGCACCAATTTCATACACATGCACACACAATTTTTCCCTTCAAAATCTGTTGTTTCACTAATTTAATTCTACAACATACAAGGGCTCCCTTCTTGGGGTAATGGCCATTTGAGGAAAAATACTAATACAACAAGAACTTGGAATTAATTCAATTGATCAAACCATTTGTACTTCGATTTGCTAGCTGATTTGGACCCATCGCTTACTGCCCCTTGCACTCTTCCTCACACCCTGCACACAAGGATGAATATCCTTCACCTAGTCATTGAGTTCTAACAATCACCGTCTTGTGTTTAAAGATGTTTATTCTCCCTTAGCCTAGCCCATGTACCCGCTGTACATTGTAGTTGTTGTCACCATGCTACTG
Source organism: Pinus taeda (assembly GCA_000404065.3). Classification (NCBI taxonomy): domain Eukaryota; kingdom Viridiplantae; phylum Streptophyta; class Pinopsida; order Pinales; family Pinaceae; genus Pinus; species Pinus taeda. The sequence continues at coordinate 2,398 of APFE031449855.1, read as the reverse complement.
CACTACATGTACAAACTAGTATGAATTTACAGCGCAAACTTCTCTTCTATCAACCTCCACACATCCTTTGGCTTTTGTGGCTACTATATGGAACTCTGTGGCTATGTATAATAGTGTATGATTCCCCCTGCACACTAATGACTTCATGCACATGATCTAATGACTCTCAATGTTTGCATCACTTAACTTGGTTGTTGTTGGGATCTTTTTACATGTCTTAGACTTGGTGACAATCCTTTCTTGTTTTTTGCATGCAGATTGGCAGCTAGAAGTTGTCTTTATTTACTTTTAGCTCGTGCTCTAACCCATCAAGACATTTTTTTTGTCAGTTGCACTTGATGCCTATGGCTACAATCCACTTTTTATGTTTCAAACTCATTTGTTTTTCGCCATACAACCTTAGTGGAAGCTAGAAGCCCCCACCACCCACCCACCCCCTTTTTGTTTTTCTCAATCAACATATGGTTAGCCTTTACCACAAAGTTGGACAACTACCACTTTAATATCTCTCTTAGGCATTGTATGACATATGGCCAACCTTGAATGCAATTTTTTGCCTGGCTGTGTCTGCCTATGGCTTGATTCGTACAATCTCTGATTCCTGCACGAATGTCTCCTGTACATTAACTTCTGGTTGATTCTTTCTGTGCTTTGTGGCTCAATCTTCTTGTGCAACTCCTATAGATTATCCTTTAGAGGTTGTGCTTTGATACCATGCTAATTTCTAACCCCAATGATTTGGTTAAATACTTCCCAATAGATCAGATCTATTGACCCAAAAAAAATGTGTAAGATTTTAACATTTAAATAGAATATAACAACTGAAGGGAAATGATTACACCAATCTCATACACGTACAAATAATTTCTTCCCTTCAAAATTTGTTGTTTCATTAATTAAAGTCTATAGCATACAATGGCTTTGTTCCTAGGATAATGGCCCTATGACGAAAAATACATGTGACCCAACAAAATGGGTAACCCCATAGGATAAACTTTTGTCCTCCACTTGATAGCCAACCGGTCAGCCGGACAACCAACAACCCTTGAGAGCCACCATTAGCTGATGATATGCCATATATCTCCCCCACTTGCATTAGCGGTGTGTTTCTTACCCATCTAGATTAGCATTTGGGCAAAGGTGGGAAAGCACTCACAAGGTATTTTGATCATTTTGCATTTGAGTGCTTATAGTTGTTTGTCTTTGGGAATTTAGTATGGATTATGGGGTGATCTGGATGATTGGCAGACCTTGACTGCATTCTTGATCTCTCACCTTACTTGGGGGTTAATCTTTGATCCTAGTTTGTTGGGACTTCCCTTAAGGACCACTGGGTTATAGGAGGGGCACTACTTGGAAAGGCATGAATGAGATAACATGTTCCATCTTCCCTATGTCACACTTGACACCTTCCATCCTACACTACAAGTCCATATCTCTCCTCCATTCTTTGGGTACAACTTGTCATTGGTTCTTCGGGACTTGGCACTCATATGTTCACATACCTTGACTAGGGCCCAATTTTTTTTCCAGGAGGTTGATGCTACTAAAAGAAACAAAAAGAAATGTTAAAATGCAAAAGATGGCCAGGGATAGAAGAATTAGCGTGTGGGAAAAATCCTAGCATGAACTCTACCTTCCAAATATGTCTATCACCCAATTCTTGAGCACATGTTGCTCCATTTTATCATAAAGGAGCCCTTGCATGTCCCAACCCCAATGAGCAATAAATTGACTCATCTTAAAGGGCTAATAAAATTGCTACTTCATACAAAGCAAGCTCTAACCCTTGAACTATAAGTGGTAATACAAGGGAAAATCAAGAAGTAAAAGGTGCACAAGAGGGGTGGAAAAACCAAGGCTGAAATCGTAACTCATGCATTTACGAATGCTTCCTCCTCACATCTATACACTCAGGACATGGACACCCCCATCATCTAGCACCCTTGACCATGACACTTGGCAATGAAGTCTCTGTTGCCACATTACTATTCACTAACACCTAATAATTGAGGGGTGGACTAGAGAAATGCTACTTCCCCTTAGGGTTTGGAAACGCCTAATAGTGTTGACCTTTAGCCACTCCTACCTAGGGAAAAACACCTTTGCAAGTTTAGGGCCCTGATTTTAATAAGGGATCCTTGTTTGAAGTATCAAATTTCCCTTAACATTCAAGTTTGGTTCACTAAGATGCATTATTGATATTTGTCCCTAATGACTAGTTTCTTTCACTAGAATCCATGTTGTTCTTGTTAGGTGGTTCTGTAGCCCAAGTGTTGGGCACCCACTCCACATGCACCCCGACCCTTTCGAGGAGTACATTGGCACAAACAAGTGAAGCATTGAGAGTCAGGAGCCTCCTAGCAACATCATCAATGACACATGTCCCAGAGCACCC
>APFE031449849.1:148433-170708 GCA_000404065.3 Pinus taeda | reverse complement strand
TCATAAATAAAAATAAAAAAATGCATACACCAATTTAATAAAAATGTTAAATTTAAATTTTTATTGTTATTTTGTCGGACAAGATGCAAAATTCCAAATTTATATAAAAAAATCCTTCTTATTTGAATACTATGATTATAATAGTCAAATGTCTAAAGAAATTCAAATCCCTGTACAGCTCAGGGATTGCAGATTCCCAACGACAAAAGCTCAGGGGAAAAAGGACGAGTAAGTCTGACGGGAGGTGAGCCTGGACGGAATAAAAAGGCTACCTCTGAATTTATGGTCAGGGTTAACATCCTTGTGATTAATTACCATAAGTTTTAGTGGCTTAAAATATATAAATATATAGATATAATTGTAGGAGTCAAATTTGAATAACATTTAAACTAAAAATATAAAATATAAATGAGAGAATTAGTGTTTTCTAATTTGAACATAGGTTTATTTGGTTTTTTTAGTGAAAATTAATTTAAAAATTAATATTATATAATAAAATAATATGATTTAGTTGAATTTATTAAATTTTTTTTTTTAAAATACATATAGAAAGTGAACTAAATTTATATAAGAAAGAGTGGTTTTCATCGTGCATAAATTTCAAAAAATTGTAATTTTTTGGGTTATTTCAAAATGCATTTTTAAATGCATAATGATTTGTTTTTTAAAACTAAAATGCCAAATATTAAAAAAATATATCATGAAAAAATCATTGGAATCCGATAAGAAAAAATTAAACTAATAAAACTCATTAAAACTATTGATGGACTCCCCTATTTAATGAAATAAAAATAACTCAATTAAAATGGAGATTTTTTTTTAATATGTGAGTAATGAAATTTTCATTAATAAATTTGTTTTGTGTGAATACTATTTTTTATACAAATAAATTGAGAATGAGGATTCCTTCTTCTAAATATTGAGTAAAGAGCTCTCCCATATGTAAAGATGTTGGAATCTCTTTTAAATTTGATTCAGTCATCAATAAATTAAATTAAAAATAAATGATAAAAAAATAAAGTTAATAATTAAATTTATAATTATAATTATAATTAAGAATTAAGTCGTCTGCTTGGGGTATCTCAATTGGAAATGAACATTGAAATGAAGTCTCATCGAACTGGAAGTCTTGGGTTCAAATCTTGTGCTATCCCCCATCGGGGTGAGAAGTTGGACATGATGAAGACGTAGTCCTACCAAGCTTACAAATAATAATAATAATAATAATAAAGCCAGCATAGATTCATCTTTACTCTAGATATACCAAGTAGCGATATCTTAGAATTCTCTTATTAAAAATTGAAAGAAAGATAATTCAATTATGAAAACAATAATTATTTATTATTTTGATATATTTGTTTTAATGTAAACTTAATTTATTATTTTTTAAGTTTAATAATGTTACATAATATAACTTAATCACATTATGCTTAATCCATATTTGAGTAGATTGTAGAGTGGGCCATGCTTTGTTTAGGTGCAAACAAGACTATATAGATTCTTTCAAATCTTATTTCCCCATCATTTTAAAAAGTATATATTTATTTAAATCTCAAACTTGTTTAAAAATCAATAAATATTAAAAATATAAAGAATCCAAAGCATAAAAATTTATATGACAAAACAAATTTGAAGTCCAACATGATATATTTTTATCTATGATTAAGTTCAAAGTAATACATTTTTATGTCAAATTAATCTTAAAAGAATTTATAAGTTTTATAATATTGAAGGCCCCTCTACACAACATATTGGAGAATGAGATGTCGGTTATTTTTTTTTGTCCATTTTCATCTCATATACTTAGGCGGCCCACATCTTAACAACCTTTTGAAAAATGCAATAAAAGATATGATACATTTAGATTGGAGCATTTTGCTACTATGGCATAACATCTCTCCCTTTATGCTTCTCAAGATGCATTTAAATATGACGAAATTCTTTTGCATATATATCCAGTCCCTCCCTTTCTTTCGATCTAATGCATAACTTCTAGGAAACGAGGCATTTCATTGCTTTCATTATCATTGGAGCAATGGAATTTAGAAACTTGTAAGTTGTAACATTAGTTTGGCGTACCTAGATTTTGGAGTAAACCATCATTTGGAATAGTATGTATATGTACCAACTAATAATTTGTTATCAAATGAATTTCTCTTACTCGATAGATCCAAAAACTTGAATTTGGTAGTATGTTCTTGTGCCCTTTTAGGGTTTCATATATTTCTGTTTTGTATCAAACCTTATATTAGATAATGTCACGAATTATCTCCTAATTTGCATGGAACTTAGTCTTATTGGAAGTCTAAATATTCTGGTGGTATAATATAAATTGTTGTTTTTAAATGATAGTTTAAAGATATGTTGATTGATGACAATTTCAATTACTCTACCTAGGATTGATTATTGATTTTCAATAAGAAAAATAAACATGTTTCAAATGTTTAACATTTATTTGTTGAAGCCTCCACACTTATAGTTGTCAAAGTATTATAATTTAAAAATATTTAATTTTTAGTTCATATGTCTACAAGTTAGATTAAAGGGTATAGGGTCTAAATAATACACCAAGGTGAAGATTATTTTTCAATTTTCAATGAAATTCTTTTGTCTAAAAAATAAACTTGTTAGATACAATATGAAACCCTTTTAGAGAGAGTGTGTTGTGATTTTATTCAATGTTATTTTATTACTTTTTTTGTTTATATATATATATGTGTGTGTGTGTATGTGTGTGTGTAAAGGAATGATTTGATGAGAGCATTCTTTTACCACATTTAATACTTATAAGTGTGTGCTCTCTAAGAATGTTATAATGGAGGAAATCATAAAATAATCCTATAACATGATGTTAAGAGATCTACAATGTCCACTTATTATAATTTTAGTTTTTTATTTTTTAAAAGGTTCAAATACTTTGCATTCACTCTTGTTAGCATTAGTGTATATCCCATGATCCAAAGCAATGCTATAATATATATGGTAAAATGTATTTTATCTTTAGATCCACTAGTATATATTAGATCAAGTAAATCATGACATAAACTATATTAATTAATCTACCTTTGAGTTTTTATTGATAACATTCAATAGTTTAACTATGTTGGTCATCTTATATGTCTCATAAAATAACATTAGTTTGTTGATAGGCGTATATATATGAAGTTAAAGTGGAAGAAGGTGTGTTGGATTTTTTAAATTGACGATGAAGATTTAAATTTCTATGAATATGCTTCATCTTAGAGGCTATCTATGGTTGGGGTTTGTGCAAAACCTTTCAAGTTCTATCTTACCTATTATGTTTGAAAACATCACAATTTTCTGTTTTTTGAATGAAGGCGGAGTTTGTATGCCACATGTTTGGTGGTAAAATTAATCATTTCACATCTTGGCATGGGAAGATCAATTGCCTCAAACACAGTGACATAGGTGTCAGAGTGTTGTATCGGCAAGGTCACAATTCACCTGTCTATTCTGTTTAAAAGAAATGTGGTTTAGAGATCTCAGAAGCATTGTCCATTCTCCCATTAATTCTTTTTTATTTCATATCTTTTACTCCAAATATTTCAGATGTTTTTTCCATTGTTTTCTTTCTCCTTGATTTCGGATCCTCCAGCATAATGTTGCTCAAAGAATAAGGAGATAAAGCAAAAGCTAGCTTCTTGGGCAACATTATGCGCCCATTCTTGGGCAAGGCCGCACGGAGATAGTGTCATTTCTTGGTTTAGGTGAGGGCGCGGGTAGAGGAGCGCCCGCCGGTAGAAGAGTAGGGCATGCACAGGTGTGGGCACCCGGTTGTGCGAAGGAGCGCCTGACGGTTGAACGAAGGCGTGGGCACCCGGTTTGTGCGACGACTTAGCACGGGTTCTTGGGTGACTCGGGTGAGTGCTCGCCCGTCGTGCTAGTGTGCACAGTGTGACTTTTGGTGAAGTGTTGAGATTGTGAACGGAAGTGTGACTCGTGCGGAGGCGCCCGTGTGTGGCGACTTGGTTACGATGAGCCGCACCCATGTTGGGCAAACAACACAACCGTGCGACAAGGTGAACGAAAGGTTGGTGAGTCATGCGACGACCGTGCAGAGGTGCCGACGAGCTAGGCAATTGAGTTTGCCAAAGTTGAAAATTGGCTAAGTGTAAATTTGGGGTTTGGTACTTTGTAAAGTGAAGATTGTATAATATATTGATACAGGCAAACTCATATTGCAGGGAGTTGCCCCTCCCTTTATACTGTTGTGCATTTATCTTGTATAATGTTGTTTATGTGAATGTTATGGGCTTTCACTTGTATAAAGGATAAATAAATAATACTTGGTAACAAAAATAAAACTAAGTATGGAATGTTAGGCGTAGTCTACAATCATAAGTATTGGTGAAAAGAAAATGGTTGGTGGTGCCGCACCTCGCCTAGCACGGTTGGAAGACTACCGTAGGCTTGGGGGCGTGACAGTTGGTATTAGAGCAGGATGATAACTGGGTTAATGATGAAGTGCTGATCCCATTGCACTAGCGTGAAAGTTGGTATCAGAGCTAATTCAGCTGAAGTGCAGCCAAAGGAAGTTGATTCTACAAAGGCCAAAGACTTGAAAGGGAGTTCAAGTTTTGCAGGTAACAGGTGGGGTCAAGAGCTGGTTCAGTCTTGCAGGGGAAACCTGGTGAACGATGAAGAGTCAAGAAGGATGTCTATCTTGTAGGAAATAGGTTTTGCAACCTTCAAGGAATTTGAAGGGAGTCTACTTGAAGAATCAAGTGAGGTTGAACAAAGGTTTGCAGAATGGGGCAAAGGCTTGTTCAAAGAAAAGGATGCTCTTCGTGCTTTGGTAAAGGAAGGGATTTCTGACGGGAATAGGGACGAAGCCTATCGACTTGCAAAGGAAGTGGACTTGTTTGATGTAGAACTCAAGGAATTGAAGATAAGGCAGAATTTGATTCGAGAGAAGTAGAAATGGTTAACTCTTGAAAATAATCATTCCATAGCTTTGACTCATAAGGAGAAAGCTGCAGAATGTGATGATAAGGAAGTCGTGATAGTTGAAGATGTTGCGAATGTGACAACGATGGAGGATGAACTTGAAATTGATCAAGTCAGACCAGGATTGTGCAGTTTGCAGACATGGGTGGATGAGGATACTCATTTGGAGGATCCTCATGATGATGATGTAAGTACTATTGATACTTGTGTTTCACTTGAGCATTTGGTAGATGGACGGTATGCAGGGAAGGGCAAAATCAATTTGTCAATGCAGGGGAACATGTTACCATGGATGTTTATGATGAGACCTTGTATGGAGAAGCAAGGATTTTTTATTGTTGCAGGACTTGTTGGGGTTGTTTGTGACCTTATAATAGAAGGTACAAAGGCCCATGACAAGGGAGGAACATGATGATCATTGCGGAGGATTGGGTCATGCTTTAGCCACATGGAGAATTGGCTAAGTGCCCGACATGACTCATGGACAGATTGGAGGGCACACACTTGAGTTGCTTGGGTGGACTTCTCATGGCCGAGACCAAGAGCAAGTCTTGGTGGAATCTTTGGTGGAGGAGATATGATGGAGAGACTCATGTGACGATGATATGGTTGGGTGACTGAGTTCACTAGACTAAAGATTATAGACTTGGGTGAGGATGACTAATTGTTGTGATGGGTCTACTTGGTTGGACTACATGACAACTTAGTCATGGACATCAGGTTGGAGACATGGAGCATGGCAGTCTTATGCAGAGACAATATGTGGGAGCACTTGTAGAGGTGTCACTTATGGGAATCCAATGAGGAGTGCCAAAGCAGGGATGTTGTGCAGATGGATTTGCTAGTGTGACATGGAGATGTTTTACTTATGAGCCGATGGAGAGGTTGTGCACTCTTGTGCAACATGGCCATGGAATTGGATGGAGTTGTAAGCATACTATGGGAATTCTTACTACATGGAGAGCTGAGGCATCTTGCAGAGACCTTTGGGCTGAGACTTGTATGCTTGCTGAGGTGTTGGTTGGGGATGGCTTATGGAGCTCATGATGACATGAGATTGTTGTGACTTTTGGACTTCATATATGGTGGACTTAGAGGATCTGATGTATTGAGAAGCTGAGTAGAGACTTTGATGCAGGATGGGGTGCATACTTTCAAGTACATGTATGGGAATGCCTTGAAAGAGTGACTTGATGTGGATGATTGATATGAGACACTTTGAGGTGATGGAGTTACGATGATGATGATGCCTTGGTGGCAACACTTGGGCATGGGTTGAGCCGAGACTCAACTACATTTTACACATGGGAGCTGATTGATCTATGATCATGGGTAGCACATGGATAGATGAGAGAGGTGTATACTTGCTTCTATGGCAGACTTGAGGGATGACACATTGCAGATGTGATGGAGGTTGTTTCAAGGACTTGGATGTGGCACACTGAGAGTTGGATTTTGATGAGATGGTCTCTTCATATTGAGGAGGCACACATATGGATGTTGGGATAGATGTGGCTAATTTCATGCAGCACATTGGTACCAAACATCATGGACGACATGTTGCAGATGAGATGAGGACTACTTCATGGACTTGAGCATGGATTATACCTATGGAGATGGATCCTTGATCGAGTTCAGGATGTGACAGGGATGTTGTGAGAAACAACTGATGATGGCATGAGGAGGTGCATTCTCATGGTTTGAGCGTGGTAGTTGGACTGATCACCCGACTAGTTTGAGTCATGAGGGGATCCAATGTACAGAGGGATGTGTTAGCATTGTGTTGGAGTATCATGGCAGCAGTTCACATGAGGATGACACATGATGAGGTCGACACGAGATGTTGCAGTGGGCATGTACCTTGAGATGGAGGGGCCAACCTTCCACGATGGAGAGTAGCATGTGGAGATTGTGACAGGGTGGTCGATGGTCATGGATTGAGATGATTTCCGATATATGACATACCGATGGGTTTTATACCTTGGTATGGTGATCTTGGTGACAGATGGTTACCGGGATGAGATATTGTTGAGGACGACAATGACTTCCAGTGGGGGAGGATGTTAGGACCTGCTGTTGGTGCGACGGGTAGGGCGACTCTACCATGCGAAGTGCAAGTGAAACATGACATGAAATGAACCTTGGGTGAGTTTATAAGGTGTTGGGAGAGTTGAGGAGGCAGTCCCATGAGTTGGGCGGGCCGACCATTCTCCGGGCGAGACAACACATTATGAACAAGTCGGTTGGGCGTTTGGTGTGGGTCGGCCGGGTGACATAACCCGCCACCCGCCCGTATTTATTGGAGGGAATTTGGAGGCAAACGACCATCGATCAATCATTCAATCAATAAGTTCGAACACGGAGCTCTAAAGTGCGTGGATGAGCCCGCACAACGGGTGGAACTTGAGTGTAAACTCGTTCAAAAAAGTCATTTGGACAGTCATTCGGGAAAATCGTTCGGACAATCGTTCGGGAAACTCGTTCAGACAGTCGTTCAGGAAAGTCGTTCGGGAAACTCGTTCGGAGAGTCGTTCAGAAAACTCGTTCGGACAATCGTTCAGAAAATTCATTCAGGAAATTCGTTCAGGCAGGTCGTTCGGACAGTCGTTCGGGTAGGTCGTTCAGGCGGGTCATTCGGATAGTCGTTTAGGCAGGTCATTCAGGCAGGTCATTCGGGAGGTCGTTTAGGTAGGACTTGGGTGAGGTGATTCGGGCGACCCAGGTGAAGTCCTGTGCCGACTTGGGCGAAGTTGAACCGGTGAATGGGTGAACACGCAGTCGACCGGCCGGGTGAGGGAGCGCCGTGCACGATGAAATGGTGAAGTGTTGATATTGTGAACGGAGGTGTGTCTTGGGCAGAGGCGCTCGTGTGTGGCAACTTGGAGGCACGCTCGAGTTGGGAAAACGACACGATCGTGCGACGAGGTGAATGAAGGGTTGGTGAGTCGTGCGGCGACCGTGCGGAGGTGCCGACGACCTAGGCAACCGATTTTGCCGAAGTTGTGAAAATTGGCTGTGTAAATTTGGGGTTTCCCAAGATTTAACTTGTGCATTGTAAAAACGAAATATTGTATAATATATTGTTGGGCAGACTCATATTGCAGGGAGTTGCCCCTCCCTTTATACTATTGCATTTCTCTTATATAATGCTATTGATAATGAATGTGTATGGGTGCTCATTGGTATAAAGGATAACTAATTATACTTGGTTGAGAATCACAAACTATGTAGGAGAAAGTGAATTAAGCGTAGTCCATGTGCACAAGTATTGTTAAAAAGAACGTGTTTGGTGGTGCTGCACCTCTCCGGCACGGTTAAAAGACCACCGTAGGCTTGGGGGTGTCACATTGGGCCTTGGATAGATGGTGATCGAGTGATCTGTTAAGGCACTCCTTGATGTGAAGTCACCGGTTCAATTCCCTGCCCTAATCAAAATGATATATTAGACATGATGAAGATGTAATCCTATCAAATTTACAAAATGGTTATAGATTTTCTCAGTTAAAAGGTTATGAAGGTTGGTAGTGTGACAAAGATTTTTAAAATTAGACTAAATGTGAGTATAAGATGGAAAATCTAAGAGAAAGTGATTTTCACCTTAATTCCTTAATGTCACAAAGGTGAAATTCTCTTTCATTTCATGGTGTTTTGTCTTGCCAAGCTTACAAAAAAAATGGTCACATATTTTCTCATTTAAAAGGTTATGAAGGTTGGTAGTGTGACAAATGTTTTTAAAATTAGACTGAATGTGAGTATAAGATGGAAAATCTAAGGGAAAGTGATTTTCACCTTAACTCCTTAGTGTCACAAAGGTGAAATTCTCTTTCATTTCATGGCATTTTGGGAATTGACTAATGCCTAGTTTCATGATGAAGATGATAAGAATTTGTTCTTATTTTAGAAAGAATTTCTTCTTCTTAACTTTAAATAAGACAAATATACTTTTGATTTTCTACATTGGGGTGAATATCACTAGAACTTTTTCTTATTTTAGCAGTGCTCATTTTCTCCTTAATATTAAACAAAAGAAAGAGATACTTTTGATTTTCAAGAATGTGGTTGATCACCTCCTCATAATATCTTGTTTTCACTTTCCTCTCTAACTCTTTATCAGCCCACAATTTCTACCTAAATTCCAAGTAATAATATTTTTAATATTATCCTTAGTTTAGAAAATGATCTCCCCCTTCATCCCAAAATAGCTACCCATGATTAGGCATTTGTATGTGAACCACACTTGAGAAAAATGTGGGCGGGAGGGAGGGGATTTGGCTAGAGCCAGAATAAATTTTAGAAAACCCCTTGGCTTTGATGATGTATAACTTATTCTTGTACATAAGAGATTCAGTCATAGTCATGCTTTCAATGGGGGTAAGACTTGCTTCAATAAGGAGAATATGGTAAGGAGTATTTCTTTTAATTCTTTTTGTTTCTATTCTATAATCTATGTGGATACGACAACCCCCAGCTTCACATCAATGTAGGATAACAAGAGTGACGAGAATCTCATAAAGGAGTTTTATTTTATCTCATATCTAAAGATCTATTGACTTACAATCACTTTCAAGGCCATAGTAAGATTTTCATCCTCCATTTACCCTTTTCTCATTGCTACAATTCCAATTGAGCTCGTGATGTATATCGATTCCACGATATTTGTATGAAGGAACTTCCTCTAAGTACTTGTTTTCATATAGGAAAGTGTCATGTGTGATCTTTTTAGATTTAAATATAATCCCTTTAGTTTTTTCACGATTAATAGTCATACCCACCTCTAACCAAAATCTCGGAGAATTCCTACCTTCTTACCAAGATCGTAATTTATCCCTACAAAAAGAAGAATATCATCAAGATAAAGGATAAGAGTTTAAACATGAAGGATTAAAACATTTGGACATGCACTTAAATGATTGTGTCAAAGCGTTCTTATATTGATCACATTGTTTTTTAAGTTGAAGCATATGAGGTGAGATTCCCGAGGGAGGGTGAGAGAAAAATATCTCATGGAATTTTTCATAATAAGTTATATTCTTATACTGAATGCATATGTTAAATGTTTCCTGAAATATTTTCAAGTTGGATGTAAATTTGAAGCTTTTTGTGAAGGAGATAGCGATATTGGCACCAGGGTGACCTGGCCACAATCCAAGATGTAAAGAGAAATAATAGATTCACTGTACATATTGTTCAAAAATAAATTTCTCATAGTTTTGGAAACTGAGGTGGTGAGATTACTCTCGACTTACCACTTGGTGTCATTGTATGTGAGCATAGGAAGAAAGAGGTGATCAACATCATAGAGTTTGGTGGTGTGGATGGTCTAAGTATAGATGATTGAAACCTAGAAACCTCCACCATGTATAAATCCAAGCATCACTTGTTTAGAAACTCAAAAGATGGAGAGGAAATTCTAGGATTTCCTAGAAAGGCAATGGTATTGGGCATGGCCATGGATATCATAATATACCGGGCATAAAAAATTTAAATGATCCTTTATATTATTCCCATCTAGCTAGTAGATTTGACAAGTCTTGTACACTCATGATATATGGTGAATGGCTTCCACTTGAAAATAATGAGAATTGACTCAAAGCTTCCCAAGAGGGATCTCAAGGGTATGCATCCAACACAAAACAATATAGGTCGGTCTAATAATCAGGTCATATTTAATCTCCATGAATTTCTTTTCATAGAATGCAATCTTGGGCTTGAGCCCACAAGGTGGATCTACCCAATTTTGAAATGTACTATTTGTAAATGTCCTTCCAAATAGCTTTGTTCATCTCTTGCTTATTTGGCAAGAGATGTATAAAGGTGTTTAGGGAGTATCTAAATGGGGGTAGTTTCTCCACTAAGATGATTATTGACTGGAATATGCACATAACCTCAACAAACCAGAAATTGAACCAAAAGGAGGACCTAGTAAAGGCAATAGCCAAGGTAGCGAAAGAGTGGTTTGCAAGGTAAGATTATGATGCACGGGTCCCCCCAGCATGTAACCATTGTTAGCAAAATTATGCCAGGGTTACCCAGCATATACCCACAGTATGCATTTAACAATGCATCCACAACTGCCCTAGGTGTTTATCTCTACAATGGAGTCAAATCTTCAATCTCATAAATGTCAAATGGGCCCTTTATAAGTAGTTCCTTTGTTGTCAGAACTTAATCACCCCATTGTAGACCACCTATTGGAACTTATTTCCATAGGGATCACATAATACATTATCGATGGTTAAAGGAATGTGTTAACGTAAATACACTATCGATGGGGTTTATTCCATGATAAATGGAATAACACTATCACACTTCAGTTTTGGCACTTAATCCTTTCTAAAAGGATTAACACACATAACATACCTTTGGGCCTTTATACGACCTCTGAACACTTCTCGAGATTAGCCTTTACTGCAAATCGGGTCTTGCTCCTCCTCGGGTTGTTAACACATACAAGCCTTTGTCTCCCTCTGACTCCGATGTGTCCGAGCTCCAATACTCCAATTATCGCTATCAGATATCGCTTATCTAATTGTGCCTAGCTTCTTCCACTTTAAACCTTCGATTGCATGGTCGTTGATCGATCTATCGGTGATATTGCCACATCACTCGTCAATGTTCGCTATTTCAATTGCTGCCATTTATTGGCACCTCCTAAATGCGATTCCAATTTCAATCGTAGTCGTTGATCACCCAGATCCAATGGTTGCTAAGCGCTAACACTTCACTCTTCTCTGTTGGTCCCTTTACTTAGTTTTTACGCTAAGTGATTAGTTCTTCCGTGGATTGGCTTCTTTAAAGGTTCGTCCTTCTGCCCATTTATAGCTCGCTCTTCCTTCTAAGCTTAAACTCCTCACTCACCTTTGATCCTTGTCCTTACGGAGCTCTTCAACTCCGCCTTCTACTTCCACTTTGGTTTTGTTTTGGCCTAATTTCCCTTCGTTGTTCTGTTCGAACAGTACTCAATTTCTCCACTGGTATAGTGAACCAATTCTCCTCTTGATTCCTCGATTCTTCAATACGAATCCACACAACCTCCTTTATATTCCTTTTCTCAAAGTCCTCCACTCTTTTCCTCAATTTGATTCAAGGATCCCTCTACGATTCCTCTAAATCGACTTCGTTCCTCTGTGTCCTTCAGAATTCTGTCTGCAACCTATTGCAGAGCCTACGGATTCACAAGTCATTCATACATGAAATAGTTCTTAATCATACTAACACAGATAGGAAATAAACTTTGTATATCTATGTAAAAACAAAGATAACATTTGAGACTTCTATGTCTCGCACATGCCTGAATTTTCACTATCAGTGGCCTCTTTTTCGACTCTGCCTGTAGGCTTACATATATACTATCTGTCTCGCTCTCTATTAATTGAATGCGCAGGTTCACTATTTATAAGAATACATTAGATTGGATCACTGAAGGGATCCGATCAATCCTTTCCTTAAATCACTCAACTAATGCCCTAAATCTTGCTATAGAATACATATGTGGCACATTACAATTGATAAGTCTTCGAGAGACTTATCCATTCCATCTTTTCTCTGTTTTAAAATAGAAAAGTCCCCTTATTCAACTCGATGGTCCACGTCCTCTCTTTGCTCCGCTTTGGACTCTTTTGACATCAGTACCCACTCATGTTCTCATTTATTTTAAATCACTTAAAATTTATTTCATTACCTAATTAAATCACTAAAAGGCCTAAATTACATTAACTTGAGACTTAGGGAAACTATTTCCTAAAAATACATGACCCCCTTATGTCTATTTTAATTACAATGATTTTCCCTGGGATGAATGCTCCTGCATCAGACTGCCGAAGTAGAAAGTATTCATGATCTCCTGATCATGTGTCTTCTGGTCTTTGTCATCCTGGATCCCACACTTTGTTCTGTAACTATCCACATGCTTTGTTCCCTTGTTGATACTAGACTTTTGTTGTCTTTTCCTCCATTTTCTTCTTCTTGTCAATCATATTCAAGTTCTGATTGATCTTGCTTCCTGCTAGTACCATTTTCCTCCATTTGAACTGCTTCATCATCACTTGCCACATTTCTTCAATCTATGTTTCCAGTACATCTTTGGACTGGGCCATATTCTGCTTCTTACTTCTATCTCCTTCTCTTTGTTTCAAGTTGTTGCTATCTTCTATGCTAACTCTTGCTTTGCTGATTTCTACTTTGCTTGCTCCAACTTTTGCCTTGGTCACTTTACTAACTTCTATTTTTCTTGCCCAAACTTTTGGTTTTCTTGCTCTTGCTTCAATGCTTGTTGTGACTCCTATGGTGACTTTAACTTTGCTTGCTATGCTGACTCTTGCTTTACTTACTACCTCCCTCTCATCCTTACCCTCTTTCATGATTGAATCATGACTATCCAACACTTTCTCCAGCAAATTAAATTCTCTATTCCATGGATTGATTTCCTCCACAGAATCTCTTTCTTCCATATTTAAGTGGCTTAGCTGTGCCAAATCTCCTCCGACATTTGCAACAAAACCTGCACTCACAAAACACTTGTTAGAATTAAAAACACAAGGCTGTTGTGCCTCGTTTTCCTTTGGCAACAGTTCAGTTTGCTGCACTATTTTTTCTTCCTCTATCAACACATCATTATGCTAATTTGAGCTCTCAACCAAGTTCGTGAGACTGTCCATTAGTCTCTCTTTCATACCATCTTCTTCAATTATATCTCTCTGCTTTTGTCCACTGTAGTGAACTCCTTCTTTTGAGTGTCAATCTATTGAATTCTCATTATCACCTCCTTTCTCTTGTGACTATCATTCATGACAATTCCTTTGTCTTCCTTCTTCATCAATCTCTCTTGAACATCTATCTTTTGTCTTTCCAACTCCCTTTTTTGAAAATATGATTTTCTATATAACTCAACAACTTCAATTGGAGCAGATTTTGGAAATTTTACACAATTCTCCATACCTTCCTTTGTTATGGATAGATCATCAGATGTCCTTTCTCCTTTTGCTAAGTTTTTCCCATAGACTTCTTCTTCCTTAACATCTTTCAATATATCTTCTTCTTCTTCATTGATTATCTCAATAGCTTTCATAGCTATTTCAAATGTGCCTATCATCATGGTGAATTGATGATATTTTACTATGTTTTCAGCTAACATAGTTTCTTCTTCTTCAATACATTTTGCCTTGCTGTTCCTCCGTAACTCTTCTCCAAGAGCTATCCTTATCTCACCATCTTCATTGACATTCTCCCGCATTTGCTTTTCATCAATAACATTAATCAAACTTATTTGATCACCTTTCTGAGACAATTTTTCTTCATTTCTCATCAGAATAAGATTATGATTCCTCATCTCCATGGCAACTTCTATAGAATCATCCATAGACCTCTTCTTTTGTATGTAGTCAAATTTCTCCTCTTCTGAAAAGTTTTCTGTGTCACCTTTTATTTCTAGATCTTCATCTCCTTTGAAGATATCTTCAAATGGTTGCCTTTCTCCTGCAATATCTGCCATCATCCACAAACTATCAGTTTTAAAAATATAAGACCCTATGGTCTCACTTGATGCTTCAGCCATCATATCTCCTTGCTATTCTAAATCATTCATATGGTTTGGAAATTCTTTGATAGTCTCTTCTTCAATCTCCTGAAGCCCTTCACTTGATTGCTTGACATCTTTCTCCAGTTGTATATGAGATCTATCTATCTCATACCTTTTCAGAATAGAATATAGATTCTGCTGGTCTTCTTCCTTCTTCATGACAATATCAACCAAATGTCCTTCTTTACAGGTTTCACCTACATACATACACAAAATTCCAATTTTAAAACCATCAGACCTCTTGCCCTCACTTGAAGTTTCAGTCTTCAAGTCTTCATCTTCAATTTCTCCCAGAATTTCTCCCTGTTCGGGTTCACAAATGTACTCTTCCATTTCCATTTCCAACTGAGCTTCCTTGAGTTCTTCCATCAACGACTTCACTTGCTTTTTCTATAGCCTTCTCTGCATCTCATGCCACTTCACTGGATCTTTCCTCAAGACCCAACCTACTCTCTGGCTTTCCTCAAGCATTCTCCTTAATGTATTGAGTTTTTCTTTTAATTCAGCAACCTCTTTGTCAATTTCTTCTTGACTCATCCTCTTTCCATTTGCTTTGGCATCCTCTTTCTTATATCCTCTACTGCGGCTTCTCTCTAAACCTCTGCTATGACTATCAGTAATCATCTTCTTCTCTTCTATCTTCATGAGCTTCTCACTTATCTGCAATAAGCCTCTACTACAACTAGTCCTCGCAGCTGCTATCTTACCTCACTAAGCTTTCCTCAGTCAGTCTTTTGGTAAGCATATGTCCTCTATTTGGAACCTCTTCTTGAGCAACACCTTTTCTGCTTCTAGGCTTCTACAATCTCTCACTCTCTCTTGAGAACACTTCAGCTGTCCTCTCTGTCCAATTTCTTGTTGGATTCTTCAGGTTCACTGCCACTTTCCTTCTGACTTCTTTCCTTACTTTGTCTCCAAGAACTCACCTGGTTCTTCTCTCACACCTTTTCTTACTACCACTTGTGCATTAGTATAGAAACACACATTCTCAACTTAAAATATAACATATTACCTTACCTTCAAGATTTTAGCATGATCTTGTTTCGTCCATTCTTCTGTGCCTTGAATGGATTTTCCTATGTTTTGTCTCCAAGTCCTCTTTCCTTCACAACTTGCACTAAGCAATCTTGCTTTCTCTTTCCTTCAAGGAATCCTCTATTCTTGCCAATTCCAAGCCTCTATTGGAACTGCTACAATCTCCCACTGTAGTCTTTATCATTCAGCACATTACCTTTTCTTGTGTGCAAACTCCCTTTCGCTAAAATAATTTTCTCGCTTTAATTTCAACCTGCTCTGATTTCAATTCTACTTTGATGCAAATTTTTTCTCTGATACCACTAATAATGCACAAGTACCCCAACATATAACCATACTTAGCAAAATGATGCCAGGGTTACCTAGTATATACCCATAGTATGCATTTAACAATGCATCCACAACTGTCCCAAGTATTTAACTCTACAATGGAGTCAAATATTCAATCTCATAAATGTCAAATGGGCCCTTTATAAGCAGTTCCTTTGTTGTCGGAACTTAATCACCCTGCTATAAGCCACCTATTTGAAATTATTTCCGTAGGGATCACATAATACATTATCGACGCTTTACTCAAAGGAATGTGTTAACACAAATACACTATCGGCGGGGTTTTATTCCATGAGAAATGGAATAACACTATCGCACTTCATTATCGACACTTAATCCTTTATTAAAGGATTAACATGCATAACATACCTTTGCGACTTTATACAGCCTCTAGACACTTACCGAGATTAGCCTTTATCACAAATCGGGTTTCGCTCCTCCTCGGGTCATTAACACAGACAGGACTTTGTCTCCCTCCGACTCCAATGTGTCCAAGCTCTGATACTCCGATTATCACTATCAGATATCGCTTCTCCAACCGTGCCTGGCTTCTTCCACTCTAAACCTCCGATTGCATGATCGCCGATCGGTCTATCGGTGATATCACCAGATCACTCATCAGAGTTCGCTATTTCGGTTGCCGTCATTTCTTGGCACCTCCAAAATGTTATTTCAATTTCAATCATAGCCATTGATCACCCAGATCCAATGGCTGCTAAGCGCTAACACTTCACGCTTCTCTGTTAGTCTCTTTACTTAGTTTTTACGTTGTCATTAGTTCTTCCGTGGTTTGGCATCTTTAAAGGTTCAACCTTCTGCCCATTCGCAGCTTGCTCTTCCTTCTAAGCTTAAACTCCTCACTCTCCTTTGATCTCTTCCCTTCTAGAGCTCTTCAACCCCACCTTCTACTTCCACTTGGGTTCTGTTTTGGCATAATTTCCCTTCACTGTTCTATTCGAGCAGTACTCAATTTCTCCACTAGTATAGCGAACCAATTCTCCTCTTGATTCCTTGATTCTTCAATAGGAATCCACACAACCTCCTTTGTATTCCTTCTCTCAGATTCCTCCACTATTTTCCTCAATTTGATTCAAGGATCCCTCTACGATTCTTATGAATCAACTTCGTTCCTCTGTGTCCTTCAGAATTCTGTCTACAACCTGTTGCAAATCCTACGAGTTCACAAGTAATTCATACATGAAATACTTCTTAAGCATAGTGACACAAAGAAGAAATAAACTTTTTATATATATGTAAAAATGAAGATTACATTCAAGACTTCTCTTTCTCACACAGGCCTAAATTTTCATTATCAGTGGCCTCTTTTTTGACTCCACCCATAGGCTTACATATATTCTATTTGTCTCACTCTCTATTAATTGAACACACAGGTTCACTATTTATAAGAATACATTGGATCGGATCACTGAAGGGATCCGATCAATCCTTTCCTTAAATCACTCAACTAAAGCCCTAAAGCTCGCTACAGAATACATATGTGGTATATTATAATTGATAAGTCTTTGAGAGACTTGTCCATTCCATCTTTTCTCTGCTTTAAAATAGAAAGTCCTCTTATTCAGCTCGATGGTCCACATCCTCTCTTTTCTCTGCTTTGGAGTCTTTTGACATTACTGCCCACTCATGTTCTCATTTATTTGAAAGCACTTACAATTTCTTTCATTACCTAATTAAATCACTAAAAGGCCTAAATTACATTAACTTGAGACTTAGGAAAACTATTTTCTAAAAATGCATGACCCCCTTATGTCTATTTCAATTACAATGATTTTCCCTGGACTGAATGCTCCTGCATCAGATTACCAATATCCACCAGTGCTTGAACTATTCAAGATTTGGATTTGATGTAGTAGTGAAAATGGAGAAAAAATGGCTTAGATTCATATGGAAAATTGACCTGGATGATATGTTCGGGATAGTCCTCATGCATGAGATGATGCCATAGAATAATCAAATTTGAGCCTAGTATACCCTCACTCAATTGTACTCTAGTAGAATTAGTCCCCAAACCTCAAAGACATACAAAATATTGGGCCTAATACTATTATTCAAAAGCTCCATCGTGGATTGAGTGCCTTGTGTTATCACCAAAAATTATTCATCTAGCCTACTTTACTAGATGGATCGAAGTAAAATTTTACCATAGTAAAATTGCTTTCACTGTGAAAATTTACTTAATAAACTACATTTGTTAAGTAATTTATAATTAAACCCATGAAGAATAATTAAATAAATGACTATTTATTTTATTATCTTCTACGAATAATTAATTAAACCATTGTTTAATGAATATTCCTTGTCACATTTGACCCAGTTATGAAAAATAAACAGATAAATCATTAATTATCTTATTTTTCTCTAGGAATAGTTAACTAATCACTAATTAATTATTATTCCCTGTCAAGTTGGACTAAATCCCTTAGGAATAATTAAATAAATCATTATTTTTTTATTATTCCTTAACCATATTGACTGAGATGATAAATAAATCATTTATTTATTTATTATTTCTAAATAAAAGTTTAAATACTTTTTCCCTCCTAACCAACTATAATAAAATATTCCAAGTGGTTATTTCAAGAATGAGATTAATAATATTTTATTATTCTTCATTATTCGAGGATAACTCAATATTTTGTTATAAATAGAAGCCTTTTCTATTCATTTTTCACTTTTGATTATTTTCATTGTTGCACTCGCTACTGTAACTCTGAATATTATCATTGTCGCACACCATTTTTATTCCATTTGAGTTGCCATTGAGCTCAAACATTTTATTTGTTGGGTTTACACATTATAGAGGAGAGAGACCCCACACAAGCTAAAGACATTTGAGGATAGACAAGAACCCATCCCATAGAGGGGGACTGGTAACATTTATTTGTTCCCTTCACAGGTGTTATAACCAAATCTATTCTTTGTATATCTAGTTTCCATTAGATTATTGGAGTTATTATTATTGTTTCATTTTGTTGTTTACGTATGATTGTTGCATAGATGAGGACTTTGGCAGGTTTTGTTTCTATCATTTCCTACAGATCTACAATGTTTAGAAGCCATTTATATTGTTGAGACTATATTTCATCCATGTTCTTAGGGGATTTCTTTCTGTACACCTTTGAGAAGAAAACACTATAACAAAATTAGCGACTCGAGTGGTTTTTTACTTTAGATCTAGAAACCTGGGTGACCTTGAGTTTTCATCTGAGGGTTTCTTATTTTTTTAATCTCTTAATGTTTTTTACTAGCTTTCTAACCCTAGATCTGTCAAATCTCTAACTTCCAGAAGTTTTTTGGTCTTTTCCATAGGTCACAGGAACCAACCGCGACAAAGACGACATTTTTTTTTTAGACTTGCCATTTAAGAATCAAGGAGAAGAAATCACACTTTTCTCCCCCAAAAGTATGATATGGAGGTCCAGAGTGCACCTTTCAGCCCAAAAAGTGTGATCGCCCTGAAATCAGGTTAGTACCTACGCTTTTAGGGTTTCCAGGATTTTGTTAGTTCTATTTCTGGGTTTTTCCGAGAGCTGTCTATTAGGTTGCTTGACCATTGTCCTATCCCGCTTATGCATTGATCTAGTCTTATTTACTCGTAGAACTAGAATATAACCCCTTAGTGCTTCTAGTATGCTTCCACCTTTATAGGATGAGTTTAGCTAAGTAAGAAATCTAAGTTTCTACAACACTTTCAACCATATTTCCAAATCTGTACACTTTTGTTTCAGATCTTGAAAGACAGGTTCTTTCAATCCAAAGTTCCATCTTAATCCTTGTTTGTTCATTGGCCTTAGGGTCCCATCAGTTGTCCTAGGTTTTACACCCATCTCCCTATCCTTTTGCAGTGATCTTCCTCTCTCATATTTTCTTGTTGATGCACCGCTTTCAAGTAGCCTAGTGTAATTTCATCCCAGTCACACTGACACTTAGATATATTTACCATTTTAATGTGCTTTCAGTTGATTTCGCCACCAACTAGCACAGTGTTTGCAAACCCATCTTGGGTGGGGTTTAGTTAATTGATTTGATATTCATTCTTTGTCTTCAATTTTAGTTTATTTTTAGCAACCTTTTTTATTTTTTCAAACACAATCTGAGCTTGATTAATAAACACACTTGAACACACAAGCACACCTTAAGCAAAGGGTGCTTGTTTTACACCGCCAAGACAAGACTTAACATAATTAATTTATCTCCCCACACAGAGACAACGACATATTGTTAATCTCCCTTCACCATTTCCATGTCACTTGTGTCTTACCACCATTGCACCACCAAGGTGTTTCTCGGGGAGACTCTTAGACCTTCATCCCCATTTTTTGCTTTAGCATATTACTCCTCCCAGTAGGGTTCGAATTCATAGTCCCTCGAGTCTCCATACCGACTCTTCTTCTAGTTCATCTATTTCCTCATCTGATTCCAAGCCTCCTCCACCGCATATCATCACTTTTGGGCCCCTATACCAACAGGTGTCATATGTCATGATTGCCTTGACGAACTATGTAATATGTTCATACCTTTTCTTGTTGCAAAATTTTTCCATATTTTAAAAAAATCAAAAAATTAAAATAATGTAAAGAGGATATACCATAAAAGAAAAATCAAAGGGTAAAAAAAATAAAAGATGGTCAAAAATTGAAAGAAAATGAACCCCAACCAAAAGAAAGACTAGGAAACTGTGCAAGTCTAAATGCCACTACTTTTTATTTTTGTGTAATAAAACTTGTGTGCAGTTTGTCACCTATGCCATAACTCATGAATAGTCAAATAGTTCAAACTTAACTAATTCATTGTTCAATTTCATGTTGTAGAAATAGAGAATAAATATCTGACCAAACAGTGTAATTTTGGCAAATAAGTAGATAGGTAGAGTAAAAAAGGAGCTCAACTATTTAATATGAGCCCTTGGATGTAATAAGTGTAGATTTAGATAGATATCATTATGTAAAAGAAAAGAAAGTGAGAAAAGGGTTTTCCAGTTTAAGTGCACCCTAATAAAGAAGTGAAAATGCTAGGATAAAGTAGGTAGGGTAAATAGATGATGATTGCAGAATAAATGTGCGGTGAATGTTTAAGTTTAAATGCTTAAATATTTTGTTTTCATCACTTGGACAAAGCACAACTCACATTGGATACAATCCATCAAAGAAACAAAGTCAGATTATTTAATTTCCCTATACATTTTCCCCTTAAGTTTCACTAATTTCCCTTATGTACTAAAGGCATTTACAAAGTTAAAGGGGCTCAGAGCATTTCTCTAACTTCTGGAGGGACCGGACTCTCGACCCAATAATTTATACAGCCTAAGTACTCAAATCATCCATAAAAATCATTCATTCCCTTTCATAATTTTTTCCTAAGTAAAATCTTATTTTACTTAGGAAAATTACAATATTTTTCATAAAAACCCTTTTTCACTTTAAGCCTAAGTTTGAATACATACATCAAACATTTTATACTTGACGCTTTCATTTCATAATATCATATTAACTATTAACTTGTATTAATAAATCCCCTATAAAATTGACCCATTCCTGTATTATTGTAACTGTATAATAATCCCAAAATACTATATATCCCACCCCGGGTTAATTATAACCATAAAATATTTTAATATGGAATTAATTAGTTAATAAGTCACTAATTAATAGCCTTAACCCTCCCACAACATCAAAATGGGATTATTTAACCCTCATGGTTAATTAATAACCTCATCAGCCAATCCCACCGGCCCCGATGTGATTAAATAATACTTAATTATATCACGACTCACTTGAACTAAACCCCTATCACTTCATACCCCTCGACCACCATCCAATCAAGCCCTTGACATCTGACGACAACAATGCATATCACACGGACCTTTGTGACCGCACGTTAGCATGTGATCACAAAGCGATTTTATGGACAGTGCCTTGCCACCCGTTGCTTTTTCTATGGAATCCATGGCCCAATGAAAAATACCACCCTTCCCCATAAGTGGTGCAATATGAAACTGTTTACCGCTCTCCCACAAATGACAAAACATGGTGTCATTTTGCCGCTGACACCACTCGTCCAAATTCTAAGGCCCTCCAACTCTGACTTTGTATACAAAACAAATAAGTCATTTTCTCTGTTTTATCCTACAAACCTGTATGCCCATGCAAAGACATCGAGGTCAACCAGTTTAAGATTTCAACCACCAACATGCTCCGGACTTCACAACTGACTTAGCCCAGAGCCCTTCAGCAATATCCAGTACTTCCATTTCATTATTCATTCCCCAAAAATAGGTATTTACCTAATTCCCGATAAAAACCATGAAAATACTTATTTTCCACTATAAATTGATGAAAAGGGCC